>VWRL01001579.1:0-25535 GCA_011833715.1 Carcinoscorpius rotundicauda | reverse complement strand
AAATATTAATGTTTTTATGCATCAGTTTTGATTTGAACCGTTGTTTTTGTTCTTTTGCAATCGAAACTGAAACCTAAAAGAAAAACCAAAAACAAATAAATTGGTAAGAAAACAGTGTAAATATTAATCTATTGAGGCTTCAGTTACGATTTGACCCGTTGTTGTTTTTTTGCAATCGAAACTGAAACATAAAGTGAAAAAGTGTGGGTAAAACCGAAACTGAAACCAAAAAAATGATCTTTTGAAAGGTTTTACGTTCTAATTACTTGATTTTTGGTTTTCGGTCAAAACGGAAACTGTAACCTAAAACAAAAACCAATAACTAAGAATTCGGTAAGAAAACAGTGTAAATATTAATCTTTTTACGTTTAAGTTTCATTTGATCCGTTGTTTTTGTTTTTTTGTAATCGAAACTGAAACCTGGAGAGAAAAAGTGTGGGTAAACCCGAAACTGAAACCAAAAAATAAACTTTAAACAGGTTTTGCGTTTTAATTTCTTGATTTTTGGTTTTCTTCAAAACCGAAACTGAAACCTAAAAGAAAAACCAATAACTAAAAAATTGGAAAGAAAACAGTGTAAATATTGATCTTTTTACGTCTCAGTTTCGTTTCAAACGTGGTTTTTGTTTTTTTGTAATCAAACCACTAAAGAGAAAAAGTGTGGGCAAAACCCAAACTGAAACCAAAAAAATGATCTTTTCAAGGGTTTTACGTTCTAATTTCTGGATTTTTGGTTTTTTCTTCAAAATCGAAACTGAAACCTAAAGAAAAACCAATAAATATGAATTTGGTAAAAAAACAGTGTAAATATTGATCATTTTACGTTTCAGTTTCGTTTCAACCGTTGTTTTTGTTCTTTTGCAATCGAAACTGAAACCTCAAAGAAAAACCAAAAACTAATGAATTGGTAAGAAAAGAGTGTAAATATTATTCTATTAAGGCTTCAGTTACGATTTGACCCGTTGTTGTTTTTCTTTGCAATCGAAACTGAAACATAAAGTTAAAAAGTGTGGGTAAAACCGAAACTGAAACCAAAAAAATGATCTTTTGAAGGGTTTTACGTTCTAATTTCTTGATTTTTTAATTTTTCTTTAAAACCGAAACTGAAACCAAAAAAATGAACTTTTCAAGTGTTTTAGTCCTAATTTCTGGTTTTGCTTCAAAACCGAAACTAAAACCTAACACAAAAACCATTAATTAAAAAATTGTTTTCTTAAACAGTGTAAATATTGATATTTTTACGTTACAGTTTCGTACGAACCGTCGTTTTTCTTTTTTTGCAATCGAAACAGAAACCTAAAGAGAAAAAGTGTGAAAAAACCGAAACTGAAACCAAAAAAATGAACTTTTCAAAAGTTTTACGTTCTAATTTCTTTATTTTTGGTTTTCCATCAAAACGGAAACTGTAACCTAAAAGAAAAACCAATAACTAAGAAATTGGAAAGAAAAGAGTGTAAATTTTAATTTTTTTATATTTCAGTTTCGATTTGAACCGTTGTTTTTGTATTTTTGCAATCGAAACTGAAACCTAAAGAGAAAAAGTTTGAGAAAAACGGAAAATGTAACCAAAAAAATGAACTTTTCAAAAGTTCTCGGTTCTAATTTCTTAATTTTTGGTTTTTTCTTCAAAACCGAAATTAAAACCTAACACAAAAACCAATAATTAAGAATTTGTTTTCTTAAATAGTGTAAATATTAACCTTTATAGGCTTTAATTACGATTTGAACGGTGTTTTTGGGTGTTTTTTTGCAATCTAAACTGTAACCTTAAGAGAAAACGTTTGGGTAGAACCGACACTGAAACAATTAAAATTAACTTTTGAAGGGTTTTGCGTTCTAATTTCTTGATTTTTGATTTTACTCCAAAATGGAAACTGAAACCTTAAAGAAAAACCAATAACTACGATTTTGGTAACAAAACAGTGTAAATATTAATGTTTTTATGCATCAGTTTTGATTTGAACCGTTGTTTTTGTTCTTTTGCAATCGAAACTGAAACCTAAAAGAAAAACCAAAAACAAATAAATTGGTAAGAAAACAGTGTAAATATTAATTTATTGAGGCTTCAGTTACGATTTGACCCGTTGTTGTTTTTTTTGCAATCGAAACTGAAACATAAAGTGAAAAAGTGTGGGTAAAACCGAAACTGAAACCAAAAAAATGATCTTTTGAAAGGTTTTACGTTCTAATTACTTGGTTTTTGGTTTTCGGTCAAAACGGAAACTGTAACCTAAAACAAAAACCAATAACTAAGAATTCGGTAAGAAAACAGTGTAAATATTAATCTTTTTACGTTTAAGTTTCATTTGATCCGTTGTTTTTGTTTTTTTGTAATCGAAACTGAAACCTGGAGAGAAAAAGTGTGGGTAAACCCGAAACTGAAACCAAAAAATAAACTTTAAACAGGTTTTGCGTTTTAATTTCTTGATTTTTGGTTTTCTTCAAAACCGAAACTCAAACCTAACACAAAAACCAATAACTAAAAAATTGGAAACAAAACAGTGTTAATATTAATCTTTTTACGTCTCAGTTTCGTTTCAAACGTGGTTTTTGTTTTTTTGTAATCAAAACTGAAACCTAAAGAGAAAAAGTGTGGGCAAAACCCAAACTGAAACCAAAAAAATGATCTTTTCAAGGGTTTTACGTTCTAATTTCTTGATTTTTGGTTTTTCTTCAAAATCGAAACTGAAACCTAAAGAAAAACCAATAAATATGAATTTGGTAAGAAAACAGTGTAAATATTGATCATTTTACGTTTCAGTTTCGTTTCAACCGTTGTTTTTGTTCTTTTGCAATCGAAACTGAAACCTCAAAGAAAAACTAAAAACTAATGAATTGGTAAGAAAAGAGTGTAAATATTATTCTATTAAGGCTTCAGTTTCGATTTGACCCGTTGTTGTTTTTGTTTGCAATCGAAACTGAAACATAAAGTTAAAAAGTGTGGGTAAAACCGAAACTGAAACCAAAAAAATGATCTTTTGAAGGGTTTTACGTTCTAATTTCTTGATTTTTGATTTTTCTTTAAAACCGAAACTGAAACCAAAAAATGAACTTTTCAAGTGTTTTAGTCCTAATTTCTGGTTTTGCTTCAAAACCGAAACTAAAACCTAACACAAAAACCAATAATTAAGAATTTGTTTTCTTAAATAGTGTAAATATTAACCTTTTTAGGCTTTAATTACGATTTGAACGGTGTTTTTGGGTGTTTTTTTGCAATCTAAACTGTAACCTTAAGAGAAAAAGTTTGGGTAGAACCGACACTGAAACAATTAAAATTAACTTTTGAAGGGTTTTGCGTTCTAATTACTTGATTTTTGGTTTTTCTCCAAAACGGAAACTGAAACCTAGAGAAAAAAAGTGTGGGTAAAACTCAAACTGAAACCAAAAAAATTAACTTTTGAAGAGTTTTCGGTTCTAATTTCTTCATTTTTGATTTTCCATCAAAACTGAAACTGTAACCTAAAAGAAAAACCAATAACTAAGAAATTGGAAAGAAAAGAGTGTAAATATTAATTTTTTTATATTTCAGTTTCGATTTGAACCGTTGTTTTTGTTTTTTTGCAATCGATACTGAAACCTAAAGAGAAAAAGTGTGAGAAAAACCGAAACTAAAACAAAAAATGAACTTTTGAAGGGTTTTAAGTTCTAATTTCTGATTTTTAGTTTCTATTCAAAACCGAAACTGAAACCTAACACAAAAAACAATAACTAAGAATTTAGTAAGAAAACAGTGTAAATATTAACCTTTTTAGGTTTAAGTTTCGATTTGAACCGTTGTTTTTTGTTTTTTTGCAATCGAAACTGAAACCTAAGAGAAATGTGTGAGTAAAACCGAAAGTGAAACCAACAAAATTAACTTTTGAAGGGTTTTACGTTCTAATTTCTTGATTTCTGGTTTTTCTTCAAAATCGGAACTGAAACCTAAGAGAATAACCAATAACTAATAAATTGGTAAAAAATCAGTGTTAATATTATTCTTTTAGGCTTCAGTTACAATTTCAACCGTTGTTTTTTGTTGTTTTTTTTGCAAACGAAACTGAAACCTGGAGAGAAAAAGTGTGGGTAAACCCGAAACTAAAACCAAAAAATAAACTTTAAACAGGTTTTGCGTTTTAATTTCTTGATTTTTGGTTTTTCTTCAAAACCGAAACTGAAACTTAAAAGAAAAACCAATAAATAAGAAATTAAAAAGAAAACAGTGTAAATATTAATCTTTTTACATTTCAGTTTCGTTTCAAACGTTGTTTTTGTTTTTTGTAATCAAAACTGAAACCTAAAGAGAAAAAGTGTGGGCAAAACCGAAACTGAAACCAAAAAATGATCTTTTCAAGGGTTTTACGTTCTAATTTCTTGATTTTTGATTTACTCCAAAATGGAAACTGAAACTTTAAAGAAAAACCAATAACTACGATTTTGGTAACAAAACAGTGTAAATATTAATGTTTTTATGCATCAGTTTTGATTTGAACCGTTGTTTTTGTTCTTTTGCAATCGAAACTGAAACCTAAAAGAAAAACCAAAAACAAATAAATTGGTAAGAAAACAGTGTAAATATTAATCTATTGAGGCTTCAGTTACGATTTGACCCGTTGTTGTTTTTTTTGCAATCGAAACTGAAACATAAAGTGAAAAAGTGTGGGTAAAACCGAAACTGAAACCAAAAAAATGATCTTTTGAAAGGTTTTACGTTCTAATTACTTGATTTTTGGTTTTCGGTCAAAACGGAAACTGTAACCTAAAACAAAAACCAATAACTAAGAATTCGGTAAGAAAACAGTGTAAATATTAATCTTTTTACGTTTAAGTTTCATTTGATCCGTTGTTTTTGTTTTTTTGTAATCGAAACTGAAACCTGGAGAGAAAAAGTGTGGGTAAACCCGAAACTAAAACCAAAAAATAAACTTTAAACAGGTTTTGCGTTTTAATTTCTTGATTTTTGGTTTTCTTCAAAACCGAAACTGAAACCTAAAAGAAAAACCAATAACTAAAAAATTGGAAAGAAAACAGTGTAAATATTGATCTTTTTACGTCTCAGTTTCGTTTCAAACGTGGTTTTTGTTTTTTTGTAATCAAACCACTAAAGAGAAAAAGTGTGGGCAAAACCCAAACTGAAACCAAAAAAATGATCTTTTCAAGGGTTTTACGTTCTAATTTCTGGATTTTTGGTTTTTCTTCAAAATCGAAACTGAAACCTAAAGAAAAACCAATAAATATGAATTTGGTAAAAAAACAGTGTAAATATTGATCATTTTACGTTTCAGTTTCGTTTCAACCGTTGTTTTTGTTCTTTTGCAATCGAAACTGAAACCTCAAAGAAAAACCAAAAACTAATGAATTGGTAAGAAAGAGTGTAAATATTATTCTATTAAGGCTTCAGTTACGATTTGACCCGTTGTTGTTTTTCTTTGCAATCGAAACTGAAACATAAAGTTAAAAAGTGTGGGTAAAACCGAAACTGAAACCAAAAAAATGATCTTTTGAAGGGTTTTACGTTCTAATTTCTTGATTTTTTAATTTTTCTTTAAAACCGAAACTGAAACCAAAAAAATGAACTTTTCAAGTGTTTTAGTCCTAATTTCTAATTTTTGCTTCAAAACCGAAACTAAAACCTAACACAAAAACCATTAATTAAAAAATTGTTTTCTTAAACAGTGTAAATATTGATATTTTTACGTTACAGTTTCGTACGAACCGTCGTTTTTCTTTTTTTGCAATCGAAACAGAAACCTAAAGAGAAAAAGTGTGAAAAAACCGAAACTGAAACCAAAAAAATGAACTTTTCAAAAGTTTTACGTTCTAATTTCTTTATTTTTGGTTTTCCATCAAAACGGAAACTGTAACCTAAAAGAAAAACCAATAACTAAGAAATTGGAAAGAAAAGAGTGTAAATATTAATTTTTTTATATTTCAGTTTCGATTTGAACCGTTGTTTTTGTATTTTTGCAATCGAAACTGAAACCTAAAGAGAAAAAGTTTGAGAAAAACGGAAAATGTAACCAAAAAAATGAACTTTTCAAAAGTTCTCGGTTCTAATTTCTTAATTTTTGGTTTTTCTTCAAAACCGAAATTAAAACCTAACACAAAAACCAATAATTAAGAATTTGTTTTCTTAAATAGTGTAAATATTAACCTTTATAGGCTTTAATTACGATTTGAACGGTGTTTTTGGGTGTTTTTTTGCAATCTAAACTGTAACCTTAAGAGAAAAAGTTTGGGTAGAACCGACACTGAAACAATTAAAATTAACTTTTGAAGGGTTTTGCGTTCTAATTTCTTGATTTTTGATTTTACTCCAAAATGGAAACTGAAACCTTAAAGAAAAACCAATAACTACGATTTTGGTAACAAAACAGTGTAAATATTAATGTTTTTATGCATCAGTTTTGATTTGAACCGTTGTTTTTGTTCTTTTGCAATCGAAACTGAAACCTAAAAGAAAAACCAAAAACAAATAAATTGGTAAGAAAACAGTGTAAATATTAATTTATTGAGGCTTCAGTTACGATTTGACCCGTTGTTGTTTTTTTTGCAATCGAAACTGAAACATAAAGTGAAAAAGTGTGGGTAAAACCGAAACTGAAACCAAAAAAATAATCTTTTGAAAGGTTTTACGTTCTAATTACTTGGTTTTTGGTTTTCGGTCAAAACGGAAACTGTAACCTAAAACAAAAACCAATAACTAAGAATTCGGTAAGAAAACAGTGTAAATATTAATCTTTTTACGTTTAAGTTTCATTTGATCCGTTGTTTTTGTTTTTTTGTAATCGAAACTGAAACCTGGAGAGAAAAAGTGTGGGTAAACCCGAAACTGAAACCAAAAAATAAACTTTAAACAGGTTTTGCGTTTTAATTTCTTGATTTTTGGTTTTCTTCAAAACCGAAACTCAAACCTAACACAAAAACCAATAACTAAAAAATTGGAAACAAAACAGTGTTAATATTAATCTTTTTACGTCTCAGTTTCGTTTCAAACGTGGTTTTTGTTTTTTTGTAATCAAAACTGAAACCTAAAGAGAAAAAGTGTGGGCAAAACCCAAACTGAAACCAAAAAAATGATCTTTTCAAGGGTTTTACGTTCTAATTTCTTGATTTTTGGTTTTTCTTCAAAATCGAAACTGAAACCTAAAGAAAAACCAATAAATATGAATTTGGTAAGAAAACAGTGTAAATATTGATCATTTTACGTTTCAGTTTCGTTTCAACCGTTGTTTTTGTTCTTTTGCAATCGAAACTGAAACCTCAAAGAAAAACCAAAAACTAATGAATTGGTAAGAAAAGAGTGTAAATATTATTCTATTAAGGCTTCAGTTTCGATTTGACCCGTTGTTGTTTTTCTTTGCAATCGAAACTGAAACATAAAGTTAAAAAGTGTGGGTAAAACCGAAACTGAAACCAAAAAAATGATCTTTTGAAGGGTTTTACGTTCTAATTTCTTGATTTTTTAATTTTTCTTTAAAACCGAAACTGAAACCAAAAAAATGAACTTTTCAAGTGTTTTAGTCCTAATTTCTAATTTTTGCTTCAAAACCGAAACTAAAACCTAACACAAAAACCATTAATTAAAAAATTGTTTTCTTAAACAGTGTAAATATTGATATTTTTACGTTACAGTTTCGTACGAACCGTCGTTTTTCTTTTTTTGCAATCGAAACAGAAACCTAAAGAGAAAAAGTGTGAAAAAACCGAAACTGAAACCAAAAAAATGAACTTTTCAAAAGTTTTACGTTCTAATTTCTTTATTTTTGGTTTTCCATCAAAACGGAAACTGTAACCTAAAAGAAAAACCAATAACTAAGAAATTGGAAAGAAAAGAGTGTAAATTTTAATTTTTTTATATTTCAGTTTCGATTTGAACCGTTGTTTTTGTATTTTTGCAATCGAAACTGAAACCTAAAGAGAAAAAGTTTGAGAAAAACGGAAAATGTAACCAAAAAAATGAACTTTTCAAAAGTTCTCGGTTCTAATTTCTTAATTTTTGGTTTTTCTTCAAAACCGAAATTAAAACCTAACACCAAAACCAATAATTAAGAATTTGTTTTCTTAAATAGTGTAAATATTAACCTTTATAGGCTTTAATTACGATTTGAACGGTGTTTTTGGGTGTTTTTTTGCAATCTAAACTGTAACCTTAAGAGAAAAAGTTTGGGTAGAACCGACACTGAAACAATTAAAATTAACTTTTGAAGGGTTTTGCGTTCTAATTTCTTGATTTTTGATTTTACTCCAAAATGGAAACTGAAACCTTAAAGAAAAACCAATAACTACGATTTTGGTAACAAAACAGTGTAAATATTAATGTTTTTATGCATCAGTTTTGATTTGAACCGTTGTTTTTGTTCTTTTGCAATCGAAACTGAAACCTAAAAGAAAAACCAAAAACAAATAAATTGGTAAGAAAACAGTGTAAATATTAATTTATTGAGGCTTCAGTTACGATTTGACCCGTTGTTGTTTTTTTTGCAATCGAAACTGAAACATAAAGTGAAAAAGTGTGGGTAAAACCGAAACTGAAACCAAAAAAATAATCTTTTGAAAGGTTTTACGTTCTAATTACTTGGTTTTTGGTTTTCGGTCAAAACGGAAACTGTAACCTAAAACAAAAACCAATAACTAAGAATTCGGTAAGAAAACAGTGTAAATATTAATCTTTTTACGTTTAAGTTTCATTTGATCCGTTGTTTTTGTTTTTTTGTAATCGAAACTGAAACCTGGAGAGAAAAAGTGTGGGTAAACCCGAAACTGAAACCAAAAAATAAACTTTAAACAGGTTTTGCGTTTTAATTTCTTGATTTTTGGTTTTCTTCAAAACCGAAACTCAAACCTAACACAAAAACCAATAACTAAAAAATTGGAAACAAAACAGTGTTAATATTAATCTTTTTACGTCTCAGTTTCGTTTCAAACGTGGTTTTTGTTTTTTTGTAATCAAAACTGAAACCTAAAGAGAAAAAGTGTGGGCAAAACCCAAACTGAAACCAAAAAAATGATCTTTTCAAGGGTTTTACGTTCTAATTTCTTGATTTTTGGTTTTTCTTCAAAATCGAAACTGAAACCTAAAGAAAAACCAATAAATATGAATTTGGTAAGAAAACAGTGTAAATATTGATCATTTTACGTTTCAGTTTCGTTTCAACCGTTGTTTTTGTTCTTTTGCAATCGAAACTGAAACCTCAAAGAAAAACCAAAAACTAATGAATTGGTAAGAAAAGAGTGTAAATATTATTCTATTAAGGCTTCAGTTTCGATTTGACCCGTTGTTGTTTTTGTTTGCAATCGAAACTGAAACATAAAGTTAAAAAGTGTGGGTAAAACCGAAACTGAAACCAAAAAAATGATCTTTTGAAGGGTTTTACGTTCTAATTTCTTGATTTTTGATTTTTCTTTAAAACCGAAACTGAAACCAAAAAAATGAACTTTTCAAGTGTTTTAGTCCTAATTTCTGGTTTTGCTTCAAAACCGAAACTAAAACCTAACACAAAAACCAATAATTAAGAATTTGTTTTCTTAAATAGTGTAAATATTAACCTTTTTAGGCTTTAATTACGATTTGAACGGTGTTTTTGGGTGTTTTTTTGCAATCTAAACTGTAACCTTAAGAGAAAAAGTTTGGGTAGAACCGACACTGAAACAATTAAAATTAACTTTTGAAGGGTTTTGCGTTCTAATTACTTGATTTTTGGTTTTTCTCCAAAACGGAAACTGAAACCTAGAGAAAAAAAGTGTGGGTAAAACTCAAACTGAAACCAAAAAAATTAACTTTTGAAGAGTTTTCGGTTCTAATTTCTTCATTTTTTATTTTTTATTAAAACTGAAACTGTAACCTAAAAGAAAAACCAATAACTAAGAAATTGGAAAGAAAAGAGTGTAAATATTAATTTTTTTATATTTCAGTTTCGATTTGAACCGTTGTTTTTGTTTTTTTGCAATCGATACTGAAACCTAAAGAGAAAAAGTGTGAGAAAAACCGAAACTAAAACAAAAAATGAACTTTTGAAGGGTTTTAAGTTCTAATTTCTGATTTTTAGTTTCTATTCAAAACCGAAACTGAAACCTAACACAAAAAACAATAACTAAGAATTTAGTAAGAAAACAGTGTAAATATTAACCTTTTTAGGTTTAAGTTTCGATTTGAACCGTTGTTTTTGTTTTTTTGCAATCGAAACTGAAACCTAAGAGAAAATGTGTGAGTAAAACCGAAAGTGAAACCAACAAAATTAACTTTTGAAGGGTTTTACGTTCTAATTTCTTGATTTCTAGTTTTTCTTCAAAATCGGAACTGAAACCTAAGAGAATAACCAATAACTAATAAATTGGTAAAAAATCAGTGTTAATATTATTCTTTTTAGGCTTCAGTTACAATTTCAACCGTTGTTTTTTGTTGTTTTTTTTGCAAACGAAACTGAAACCTGGAGAGAAAAAGTGTGGGTAAACCCGAAACTAAAACCAAAAAATAAACTTTAAACAGGTTTTGCGTTTTAATTTCTTGATTTTTGGTTTTTCTTCAAAACCGAAACTGAAACTTAAAAGAAAAACCAATAAATAAGAAATTAAAAAGAAAACAGTGTAAATATTAATCTTTTTACATTTCAGTTTCGTTTCAAACGTTGTTTTTGTTTTTTGTAATCAAAACTGAAACCTAAAGAGAAAAAGTGTGGGCAAAACCGAAACCAAAAAATGATCTTTTCAAGGGTTTTACGTTCTAATTTCTTGATTTTTGATTTTACTCCAAAATGGAAACTGAAACTTTAAAGAAAAAATAATAACTACGATTTTGGTAACAAAACAGTGTAAATAGTAATGTTTTTATGCATCAGTTTTGATTTGAACCGTTGTTTTTGTTCTTTTGCAATCGAAACTGAAACCTAAAAGAAAAACCAAAAACAAATAAATTGGTAAGAAAACAGTGTAAATATTAATCTATTGAGGCTTCAGTTACGATTGGACCCGTTGTTGTTTTTTTGCAATCGAAACTGAAACATAAAGTGAAAAAGTGTGGGTAAAACCGAAACTGAAACCAAAAAAATGATCTTTTGAAAGGTTTTACGTTCTAATTACTTGATTTTTGGTTTTCGGTCAAAACGGAAACTGTAACCTAAAACAAAAACCAATAACTAAGAATTCGGTAAGAAAACAGTGTAAATATTAATCTTTTTACGTTTAAGTTTCTTTGATCCGTTGTTTTTGTTTTTTTGTAATCGAAACTAAAACCTGGAGAGAAAAAGTGTGGGTAAACCCGAAACTGAAACCAAAAAATAAACTTTAAACAGGTTTTGCGTTTTAATTTCTTGATTTTTGGTTTTCTTCAAAACCGAAACTCAAACCTAAAAGAAAAACCAATAACTAAAAAATTGGAAAGAAAACAGTGTAAATATTGATCTTTTTACGTCTCAGTTTCGTTTCAAACGTGGTTTTTGTTTTTTTGTAATCAAACCACTAAAGAGAAAAAGTGTGGGCAAAACCCAAACTGAAACCAAAAAAATGATTTTTTCAAGGGTTTTACGTTCTAATTTCTGGATTTTTGGTTTTTCTTCAA
The DNA here is from genome assembly GCA_011833715.1 of Carcinoscorpius rotundicauda. Lineage (NCBI taxonomy): Eukaryota > Metazoa > Arthropoda > Merostomata > Xiphosura > Limulidae > Carcinoscorpius > Carcinoscorpius rotundicauda. Next base: position 14,002 of record VWRL01001579.1, on the reverse strand, counting down.
AATCGAAACTGAAACCTAAAGAAAAACCAATAAATATGAATTTGGTAAAAAAACAGTGTAAATATTGATCATTTTACGTTTCAGTTTCGTTTCAACCGTTGTTTTTGTTCTTTTGCAATCGAAACTGAAACCTCAAAGAAAAACCAAAAACTAATGAATTGGTAAGAAAAGAGTGTAAATATTATTCTATTAAGGCTTCAGTTACGATTTGACCCGTTGTTGTTTTTCTTTGCAATCGAAACTGAAACATAAAGTTAAAAAGTGTGGGTAAAACCGAAACTGAAACCAAAAAAATGATCTTTTGAAGGGTTTTACGTTCTAATTTCTTGATTTTTTAATTTTTCTTTAAAACCGAAACTGAAACCAAAAAAATGAACTTTTCAAGTGTTTTAGTCCTAATTTCTAATTTTTGCTTCAAAACCGAAACTAAAACCTAACACAAAAACCATTAATTAAAAAATTGTTTTCTTAAACAGTGTAAATATTGATATTTTTACGTTACAGTTTCGTACGAACCGTCGTTTTTCTTTTTTTGCAATCGAAACAGAAACCTAAAGAGAAAAAGTGTGAAAAAAACCGAAACTGAAACCAAAAAAATGAACTTTTCAAAAGTTTTACGTTCTAATTTCTTTATTTTTGGTTTTCCATCAAAACGGAAACTGTAACCTAAAAGAAAAACCAATAACTAAGAAATTGGAAAGAAAAGAGTGTAAATATTATTTTTTTTATATTTCAGTTTCGATTTGAACCGTTGTTTTTGTATTTTTGCAATCGAAACTGAAACCTAAAGAGAAAAAGTTTGAGAAAAACGGAAAATGTAACCAAAAAAATGAACTTTTCAAAAGTTCTCGGTTCTAATTTCTTAATTTTTGGTTTTTCTTCAAAACCGAAACTAAAACCTAACACAAAAACCAATAATTAAGAATTTGTTTTCTTAAATAGTGTAAATATTAACCTTTATAGGCTTTAATTACGATTTGAACGGTGTTTTTGGGTGTTTTTTTGCAATCTAAACTGTAACCTTAAGAGAAAACGTTTGGGTAGAACCGACACTGAAACAATTAAAATTAACTTTTGAAGGGTTTTGCGTTCTAATTTCTTGATTTTTGATTTTACTCCAAAATGGAAACTGAAACCTTAAAGAAAAACCAATAACTACGATTTTGGTAACAAAACAGTGTAAATATTAATGTTTTTATGCATCAGTTTTGATTTGAACCGTTGTTTTTGTTCTTTTGCAATCGATACTGAAACCTAAAAGAAAAACCAAAAACAAATAAATTGGTAAGAAAACAGTGTAAATATTAATTTATTGAGGCTTCAGTTACGATTTGACCCGTTGTTTTTTTTTTTTGCAATCGAAACTGAAACATAAAGTGAAAAAGTGTGGGTAAAACCGAAACTGAAACCAAAAAAATGATCTTTTGAAGGGTTTTACGTTCTAATTACTTGGTTTATGGTTTTCGGTCAAAACGGAAACTGTAACCTAAAAGAAAAACCAATAGCTAAGAATTCGGTAAGAAAACAGTGTAAATATTAATCTTTTTACGTTTAAGTTTCATTTCATCGGTTGTTTTTGTTTTTTTGTAATCGAAACTGAAACCTGGAGAGAAAAAGTGTGGGTAAACCCGAAACTGAAACCGAAAAATAAACTTTAAACAGGTTTTGCGTTTTAATTTCTTGATTTTTGGTTTTCTTCAAAGCCGAAACAGAAACCTAAAAGAAAAACCAATAACTACGATTTTGGTAACAAAACAGTGTAAATATTAATGTTTTCATGCATCAGTTTTGATTTGAACCGTTGTTTTTGTTCTTTTGCAATCGAAACTGAAACCTAAAGAGAAAAAGTTTGAGAAAAACGGAAACTGTAACCAAAAAAATGAACTTTTCAAAAGTTCTCGGTTTTAATTTCTTAATTTTTGGTTTTTCTTCAAAACCGAAACTAAAATCTAACACAAAAACCAATAATTAAGAATTTGTTTTCTTAAATAGTGTAAATATTAACCTTTTTAGGCTTTAATTACGATTTGAACGGTGTTTTTGGGTGTTTTTTTGCAATCTAAACTGTAACCTTAAGAGAAAAAGTTTGGGTAGAACCGACACTGAAACAATTAAAATTAACTTTTGAAGGGTTTTGCGTTCTAATTACTTGATTTTTGGTTTTTCTCCAAAACGGAAACTGAAACCTAGAGAAAAAAAGTGTGGGTAAAACTCAAACTGAAACCAAAAAAATTAACTTTTGAAGAGTTTTCGGTTCTAATTTCTTCATTTTTTATTTTTTATTAAAACTGAAACTGTAACCTAAAAGAAAAACCAATAACTAAGAAATTGGAAAGAAAAGAGTGTAATTATTAATTTTATTATATTTCAGTTTCGATTTGAACCGTTGTTTTTGTTTTTTTGCAATCGATACTGAAACCTAAAGAGAAAAAGTGTGAGAAAAACCGAAACTAAAACAAAAAATGAACTTTTGAAGGGTTTTAAGTTCTAATTTCTTGATTTTTAGTTTCTATTCAAAACCAAAACTGAAACCTAACACAAAAAACAATAACTAAGAATTTGGTAAGAAAACAGTGTAAATATTAACCTTTTTAGGTTTAAGTTTCGATTTGAACCGTTGTTGTTTTTTTTGCAATCGAAACTGAAACCTAAGAGAAAATGTGTGGGTAAAACCGAAAGTGAAACCAACAAAATTAACTTTTGAAGGGTTTTACGTTCTAATTTCTTGATTTCTGGTTTTTCTTCAAAATCGGAACTGAAACCTAAAAGAATAACCAATAACTAATAAATTGGTAAGAATGAGTGCACGTAAGTGTGGGCTCTGTAGAGTTTACATCAAAGTAGAAGAAAGTAATGTTATTTGTTCAGCTGGATGTGGCAAACTTTATCATTTGAACTGCGCTGGTCTTAATGAGATTGATTTTGAATATCTTACTGTTAACAATCAGCCTTTTAAATGCAAATCATGTATCTCAAATCTCAAGCAAAATAGAAGTAGTGAGTCGCCATTGGGAAGAGTACATTCCGGATCTGAGGGTGAGAAGGTGAACTTGGATGGTCAACTGGAAGTAAATATTTCAACTTCAGACATGGATAAAATTAATAGTAAGTTGGTAGTTATTTTAAGTCAGTTGAAGGAATCGGCTCCTGTTAAAGATGAGGTTATTGAATTAAATAATTCAATAGAACATTTTTCAAGCTCTTTGGATGATGTCTTGAAAAAATTTGCTATTTTTGAAGATAAACTTTCTCAATTTGGTAAAGAAGTTAATGCCTGTATGATGGAAAATAACCAATTGAAAAAAGAAAATGTTGATCTTAGAAGACAAATTTCTTTGGTTCAGCAGCAGATGTATCAAGCAGAACAGTACTCTTACAGTTCAAATGTGATTATAGATGGTATTCCTGAAGTCTCTGGTGAAGATTTGTATGCTATTGTGCAGAAGATTTCGGACAAACTGGAGGTTCCAGTTGCTAAACAGGATATTTCCATTGTTCATCGAATTGGATCTAAAACTGCTGCTAGTAAGAAGACAAGACCCATTGTTGTGAAATTTCTTCGGAAGCAAGTTAAGGCAGACCTTCTGTCCCAGAAGCGAAAGCACTTTCGTCAATTATCTACGAACAATGTGGGTATTTGTAATGAGTCATACCAAATATACTTGAATGACCATCTGTCTCCTTATTATAGTCAATTGTTTTGGAAGGCTCGTATTTTGAGAAAGACTAAACAGTTTAAGTACATTTGGACTTCTAATGGGGTGATCTATATGAGAAAGGATGATGGTGCTCGACCTATTGTAATTAGAGGGGAAAGTGACCTGAACTCCCTGTAATTCTGATGGCTTTGGATTTTGATTTTGATCCGTCGAGTGAGTTCATGGTGCAAAGTATTCCTGGGCCTGAAAAGTTGAATACACTAATTGGTAATTCTTCTTTTAATATTTTGCATTTGAATATACGAAGTGTTTTGAAAAATTTTGACCAATTGGTCGTGCATTTGCAAACTTATCAGGTTCCTATTCATGTTATTGTTCTTACTGAAGCCTGGCTTGCAAATGACAAGTTGTTACAGATATCACTTCCTGGTTATGATATGCATGCCTCTAGTTGTCGTTTGAATAGAGCTAGTGGGATTGTTATTTTTACTTTTGCTGCTGTTAAAACTGTAACTGTTGCACCTGTTTATCTTACTTGTGATTCTTTTATTATTGAATGTAACTTGTCTTGTCAAACAAGCCTAGTTGTCATTGCTATATATAGATCACCTGCGTTTTCTGATGATTCCTTTCTTCTTCAATTTAATGATGAGCTAAATTTGTATAATGATAAAGATGTATTGTTATTGGGAGATTTTAATTTTGATTTGTTATCTTTAAGTCCTACTGATGCAACATTGGAGTATTTACATATTTTGTTCAGGCATAGATTGATACAGTTAGTGAATGTTCCTTCTAATGTTGACCTGAGTTTTTCAACGTGTATTGATCATGTCATTGTTCCCTTTAATAGTCGTTATAATTTTCAAGCTTTTGTACTTGAAGCCAATGTTACTGACCATTTTCCATTGTTTGTTAGTTACTTTGTAAATTGTTCGGATCTCAATATTGATCAGCAGCCTTGTAAGGCTGTAATTAACAATACTCTGGCCTCGAACCTTGTAAGCAATCTGGACTTATCTTATTTGGATCTTGATCTATCTGTTGAATTTTCTTTTAATGTTTTTTTAAGTTCTGTCTTGCATGTTATTGATGAATCTTCTACCTTAATTTCTTCTGTGAAAAAGACTAGAAAGTTGAAGCCATGGATTACCACTGATTTAATTCATTTAATCAATAGACGTGATAAAATGGCCTATAAAGCTCGCAAAAATCCTTTAGATTTTTCTCTTCAGCGTTCATATAGGCGATTTCGAAATTTTGTCGTTGGTAAAATACGTAAACAAAAATTAAACTATTTCTCTTTTCAATTTTTAAATAAGAAAAATTTGAGAGATCAATGGTCTTTAGTAAACGAGATTACTGGGTTTAGAAATAAACCGTTTGTTTTGCCTTCCTGTACAAATCTGGCTATTACTTTTAATAATTATTTTGGAAATTGTTGTACTATCTCTTCTTCAATTCTTGGCACCTCTTCTTTCCAGTGCCTCAGTGATCCTAATCCTTCTAGTTTTTTCTTGCTTCCACCTTGTTATAATGAGGTTTGTTCCTGCATTTTAGCTCTCAAACAGTGCAGTCCTGGTTGGGACAACATTAGATCTTCTTTTGTTAAACAGAATTTGGATTTCTTTTGTTTTGTTTTGACTGCTTTAATTACAAATTCTTTTGCTCATGGACATGTTCCATCTATGCTTAAAATAGCCAGAGTAATACCTATTTTTAAGTCTGGTAATAAGGAAGATGTGGGAAACTATAGACCAATCTCTCTGTTGATTACTTTCTCAAAAGTTTTTGAAGGCATTATGAAAATTCGTTTAATGTCCTTTTTAAATAAGTTTAAAATTTTACATCCTAACCAATTTGGATTTCAGTCGGGTAAAAGTACTGAACATGCAATCTCTAAGCTTTTAACTCTTGTAATTAACTCAATGAATGCTCATTATTGTCCTTTGGTTATTTTTTTTATTTTGAAAAAGCTTTTGATTCAATTTCTCATTTTGTTTTAATTAAAAAACTTGAACATTATGGTATTAGAGGTACTGCTCTAAAGTGGTTTAAATCTTATTTGCAAAACAGAGAACAATTTGTTGATGTTAAAGGCTCAAAGTCTTCAAATATTGTTATTAAATGTGGGGTTCCACAAGGTTCTATCTTAGGCCCAATTTTATTTTTGATTTATGTCAATGATGTTTTTAGTTTGCCTTTGAAGGGTACTTTGATTGGTTATGCTGATGACTTGGCTCTTGTTTTTTCAAATTCTGATTCCCAAAATTATAATGACGCTATACATGACCTTAAAATCCTTAAGAAATGGTTTCAAACTAATTTATTGACTGTTAATATTAAAAAAACTGTGTGTATGAGATTTGGATTTTCAAAATGTAACATGCAACCTATTAAGTTTCATAATTTTTCTTGTCTGTTTGATAATTGTAGTTGTCCTGTTTTTAATTTTGTTGCTAAATATAAATACTTGGGAATTTTACTAGACAATCATTTAAGCTGGGCTCCTCATATTGTTTCTGTAACTCAGAAATTGAGATATATTGGTATCATGCTGCAACCTTTAAGATTTATTTTACCTTTTAAGTTTTTGAAAACTACATATATTGGCCTTTATCAGTCTGTTTTACAATATGGTTTGATTTTTTGGGGTGGAGCTTACAAGTCTCACATTAACCATTTACAAATTTTTCATAATCGATTTTTGCATATGCTTTTTATTAATGAAATTAATTTTTCTAATTTAAATATTTTTACTTTGCACAAGTTGTATTTATTTAAACTTGGTTGTTATGGTTTGAAATATATACGTGATTTTCCAACTCTTAATTTCGATTATAATACAAGAAGTTCTTGTCATGTTAAGTTTCGCATTCCTACAACTAAATACACTTTTATGTTTCATCAATTTTTGGTAATAGTTGCATATTTTTTAAATTACCTTCCCACTGATTTGATTAAGGAATCTTGTCATGCCAAGCAGAAGTTATTGCTGAAAAATTGGCTATTTACTTCTGAGCAGCCTAATAATTTTGTTGTTTCTGATTTGTATTGTTCGTTAGATTATTTTTTGTAAATATTTTTGTTTTTCTTCTGATTTTGTATTTTTTGTGTTCTTGATTTATTTTTATCTTGTTTTGTATTAACTTGTGTTTTATTTTATTTTTTAAGTCCATTTTGTAATGAATTGTTGAGCCTTACATTACGAGTCCTTGAACTCAGTGTTTGGCTCTTTCGTTATTATATTTTGTATTTTAGTTAATTAATAAATTTATTATTATTATTATTATTAAAACCGAAAGTGAAACCAACAAAATTAACTTTTGAAGGGTTTTACGATCTAATTTCTTGATTTCTGATATTTCTTCAAAATCGGAACTGAAACCTAAAAAAATAACCAATAACTAATAAATTGGTAAAAAAACAGTGTTAATATTATTCTTTTTAGGCATCAGTTACAATTTCAACCGTTGTTTTTTGTTGTTTTTTTTTGCAAACGAAACTGAAACCTGGAGAGAAAAAGTGTGGGTAAACCCGAAACTGAAACCAAAAAATAAACTTTAAACAGGTTTTGCGTTTTAATTCCTTGATTTCTGGTTTTTCTTCAAAACCAAAACTGAAACCTAAAAGTAAAACCAATAACTAAGAAATTGGAAAGAAAACAGTGTAAATATTAATCTTTTTACGTTTCAGTTTCGTTTCAAACGTTGTTTTTGTTTTTTGTAATCAAAACTGAAACCTAAAGAGAAAAAGTGTGAGCAAAACCGAAACTGAAACCAAAAAAATGATCTTTTCAAGGGTTTTACGTTCTAATTTCTTGATTTTTGGTTTTTCTTAAAAATCGAAACTGAAACCTAAAAGAAAAACCAATAACTATGAATTTGGTAAAAAAACAGTGTAAATATTGATCGTTTTACGTTTCAGTTTCGTTTCAACCGTTGTTTTTGTTTTTTTGCAATCGAAACCGAAACCTAAAGAGAAAAAGTGTGAGTAAAACCGAAACTCAAACCAAAAAAATTAACTTTTGAAGAATTTTACGTTCCAATTTCTTTTTTTTTTGGTTTTTCTTCAAAACCGAAATTGAAACCTCAAAGAAAAACCAATAACTAAGAAATTGGAAAGAAAACACTGTAAATATTAATCTTTTTTGGTTTCAGTTTCCATTTGAACTGTTGTTTTTGTTTTTTTGCAATCGATACTGAAACCTAAAGAGAAAAAGTTTGAGAAAAACGGAAACTGAAACCAAAAAAATGAACTTTTGAAGAGTTTTCGGTTCTAATTTTTTAATTTTTGGTTTTTCTTCAAAACCGAAACTGAAACCTAAAAAAAAAACCCATAACTAAGAAATTGGAAAGAAAAAAGTGTAAATATTAATTTTGTTATATTTCAATTTCGATTTGAAACGTTGTTTTTGTTTTTCTGCAATCGAAATTGAAACCTAACAGAAAATGTGTGGGTAAAACCGAAAGTGAAACCAACAAAATTAACTTTTGAAGGGTTTTACGTTCTAATTTCTTGATTTGTGGTTTTTCTTCAAAATCGTAACTGAAACCTAAAAGAAAAACCAATAAATAATAAATTGGTAAAAAAACAGTGTTAATATTATTATTTTTAGGCTTCAGTTACGATTTCAACCGTTGTTTTTTGTTGTTTTTTTTGCAAACGATACTGAAACCTGGAGAGAAAAAGTGTGCGTAAACCCGAAACTGAAACCAAAAAATAAACTTTAAACAGGTATTGCGTTCTAATTTCTTGATTTTTGGTTTTTCTTCAAAATCGAAACTGAAACCTAAAGAAAAACCAATAAATATGAATTTGGTAAGAAAACAGTGTAAATATTGATCATTTTACGTTTCAGTTTCGTTTCAACCGTTGTTTTTGTTCTTTTGCAATCGAAACTGAAACCTCAAAGAAAAACCAAAAACTAATGAATTGGTAAGAAAAGAGTGTAAATATTATTCTATTAAGGCTTCAGTTTCGATTTGACCCGTTGTTGTTTTTGTTTGCAATCGAAACTGAAACATAAAGTTAAAAAGTGTGGGTAAAACCGAAACTGAAACCAAAAAAATGATCTTTTGAAGGGTTTTACGTTCTAATTTCTTGATTTTTGATTTTTCTTTAAAACCGAAACTGAAACCAAAAAAATGAACTTTTCAAGTGTTTTAGTCCTAATTTCTGGTTTTGCTTCAAAACCGAAACTAAAACCTAACACAAAAACCAATAATTAAGAATTTGTTTTCTTAAATAGTGTAAATATTAACCTTTTTAGGCTTTAATTACGATTTGAACGGTGTTTTTGGGTGTTTTTTTGCAATCTAAACTGTAACCTTAAGAGAAAACGTTTGGGTAGAACCGACACTGAAACAATTAAAATTAACTTTTGAAGGGTTTTGCGTTCTAATTTCTTGATTTTTGATTTTACTCCAAAATGGAAACTGAAACCTTAAAGAAAAACCAATAACTACGATTTTGGTAACAAAACAGTGTAAATATTAATGTTTTTATGCATCAGTTTTGATTTGAACCGTTGTTTTTGTTCTTTTGCAATCGATACTGAAACCTAAAAGAAAAACCAAAAACAAATAAATTGGTAAGAAAACAGTGTAAATATTAATTTATTGAGGCTTCAGTTACGATTTGACCCGTTGTTGTTTTTCCTTGCAATCGAAACTGAAACATAAAGTTAAAAAGTGTGGGTAAAACCTAAACTGAAACCAAAAAAATGATCTTTTGAAGGGTTTTACGTTCTAATTTCTTGATTTTTGATTTTTAAACTGTTAAAACTGTAACTGTTGCACCTGTTTATCTTACTTGTGATTCTTTTATTATTGAATGTAACTTGTCTTGTCAAACAAGCCTAGTTGTCATTGCTATATATAGATCACCTTCGTTTTCTGATGATTCCTTTCTTCTTCAATTTAATGATGAGCTAAATTTGTATAATGATAAAGATGTATTGTTATTGGGAGATTTTAATTTTGATTTGTTATCTTTAAGTCCTACTGATGCAACATTGGAGTATTTACATATTTTGTTCAGGCATAGATTGATACAGTTAGTGAATGTTCCTTCTCATGTTGACCTGAGTTTTTCAACGTGTATTGATCATGTCATTGTTCCCTTTAATAGTCGTTATAATTTTCAAGCTTTTGTACTTGAAGCCAATGTTACTGACCATTTTCCATTGTTTGTTAGTTACTTTGTAAATTGTTCGGATCTCAATATTGATCAGCAGCCTTGTAAGGCTGTAATTAACAATACTCTGGCCTCGAACCTTGTAAGCAATCTGGACTTATCTTATTTGGATCTTGATCTATCTGTTGAATTTTCTTTTAATGTTTTTTTAAGTTCTGTCTTGCATGTTATTGATGAATCTTCTACCTTAATTTCTTCTGTGAAAAAGACTAGAAAGTTGAAGCCATGGATTACCACTGATTTAATTCATTTAATCAATAGACGTGATAAAATGGCCTATAAAGCTCGCAAAAATCCTTTAGATTTTTCTCTTCAGCGTTCATATAGGCGATTTCGAAATTTTGTCGTTGGTAAAATACGTAAACAAAAATTAAACTATTTCTCTTTTCAATTTTTAAATAAGAAAAATTTGAGAGATCAATGGTCTTTAGTAAACGAGATTACTGGGTTTAGAAATAAACCGTTTGTTTTGCCTTCCTGTACAAATCTGGCTATTACTTTTAATAATTATTTTGGAAATTGTTGTACTATCTCTTCTTCAATTCTTGGCACCTCTTCTTTCCAGTGCCTCAGTGATCCTAATCCTTCTAGTTTTTTCTTGCTTCCACCTTGTTATAATGAGGTTTGTTCCTGCATTTTAGCTCTCAAACAGTGCAGTCCTGGTTGGGACAACATTAGATCTTCTTTTGTTAAACAGAATTTGGATTTCTTTTGTTTTGTTTTGACTGCTTTAATTACAAATTCTTTTGCTCGTGGACATGTTCCATCTATGCTTAAAATAGCCAGAGTAATACCTATTTTTAAGTCTGGTAATAAGGAAGATGTGGGAAACTATAGACCAATCTCTCTGTTGACTACTTTCTCAAAAGTTTTTGAAGGCATTATGAAAATTCGTTTAATGTCCTTTTTAAATAAGTTTAAAATTTTACATCCTAACCAATTTGGATTTCAGTCGGGTAAAAGTACTGAACATGCAATCTCTAAGCTTTTAACTCTTGTAATTAACTCAATGAATGCTCATTATTGTCCTTTGGTTATTTTTTTTTATTTTAAAAAAGCTTTTGATTCAATTTCTCATTTTGTTTTAATTAAAAAACTTGAACATTATGGTATTAGAGGTACTGCTCTAAAGTGGTTTAAATCTTATTTGCAAAACAGAGAACAATTTGTTGATGTTAAAGGCTCAAAGTCCTCAAATATTGTTATTAAATGTGGGGTTCCACAAGGTTCTATCTTAGGCCCAATTTTATTTTTGATTTATGTCAATGATGTTTTTAGTTTGCCTTTGAAGGGTACTTTGATTGGTTATGCTGATGACTTGGCTCTTGTTTTTTCAAATTCTGATTCCCAAAATTATAATGACGCTATACATGACCTTAAAATCCTTAAGAAATGGTTTCAAACTAATTTATTGACTGTTAATATTAAAAAAACTGTGTGTATGAGATTTGGATTTTCAAAATGTAACATGCAACCTATTAAGTTTCATAATTTTTCTTGTCTGTTTGATAATTGTAGTTGTCCTGTTTTTAATTTTGTTGCTAAATATAAATACTTGGGAATTTTACTAGACAATCATTTAAGCTGGGCTCCTCATATTGTTTCTGTAACTCAGAAATTGAGATATATTGGTATCATGCTGCAACCTTTAAGATTTATTTTACCTTTTAAGTTTTTGAAAACTACATATATTGGCCTTTATCAGTCTGTTTTACAATATGGTTTGATTTTTTGGGGTGGAGCTTACAAGTCTCACATTAACCATTTACAAATTTTTCATAATCGATTTTTGCATATGCTTTTTATTAATGAAATTAATTTTTCTAATTTAAATATTTTTACTTTGCACAAGTTGTATTTATTTAAACTTGGTTGTTATGGTTTGAAATATATACATTTTCCGTTTTTCTCAAACTTTTTCTCTTTAGGTTTCAGTTTCGATTGCAAAAATACAAAAACAACGGTTCAAATCGAAACTGAAATATAAAAAAATTAATATTTACACTCTTTTCTTTCCAATTTCTTAGTTATTGGTTTTTCTTTTAGGTTACAGTTTCCGTTTTGATGGAAAACCAAAAATAAAGAAATTAGAACGTAAAACTTTTGAAAAGTTCATTTTTTTGGTTTCAGTTTCGGTTTTTTCACACTTTTTCTCTTTAGGTTTCTGTTTCGATTGCAAAAAAAGAAAAACAACGGTTCGAACGAAACTGTAACGTAAAAATATTAATATTTACACTGTTTAAGAAAACAATTTTTTAATTATTGGTTTTTATGTTAGGTTTTAGTTTCGGTTTTGAAGCAAAACCAGAAATTAGGACTAAAACACTTGAAAAGTTCATTTTTTTGGTTTCAGTTTCGGTTTTAAAGAAAAATCAAAAATCAAGAAATTAGAACGTAAAACCCTTCAAAAGATCATTTTTTTGGTTTCAGTTTAGGTTTTACCCACACTTTTTAACTTTATGTTTCAGTTTCGATTGCAAAGAAAAACAACAACGGGTCAAATCGTAATTGAAGCCTTAATAGAATAATATTTACACTCTTTTCTTACCAATTCATTAGTTTTTGGTTTTTCTTTGAGGTTTCAGTTTCGATTGCAAAAGAACAAAAACAACGGTTGAAACGAAACTGAAACGTAAAATCATCAATATTTACACTGTTTTCTTACCAAATTCATATTTATTGGTTTTTCTTTAGGTTTCAGTTTCGATTTTGAAGAAAAACCAAAAATCAAGAAATTAGAACGTAAAACCCTTAAAAAGATCATTTTTTTGGTTTCAGTTTGGGTTTTGCCCACACTTTTTCTCTTTAGGTTTCAGTTTCGATTGCAGAAAAACAAAAACAACGTTTCAAATCGAAATTGAAATATAACAAAATTAATATTTACACTTTTTTCTTTCCAATTTCTTAGTTATGGGTTTTTTTTTAGGTTTCAGTTTCGGTTTTGAAGAAAAACCAAAAATTAAAAAATTAGAACCGAAAACTTTTCAAAAGTTCATTTTTTTGGTTTCAGTTTCCGTTTTTCTTAAACTTTTTCTCTTTAGGTTTCAGTATCGATTGCAAAAAAACAAAAACAACAGTTCAAATGGAAACTGAAACCTAAAAAGATTAATATTTACACTGTTTTCTTTCCAATTTCTTAGTTATTGGTTTTACTTTTAGGTTTCAGTTTTGGTTTTGAAGAAAAACCAGAAATCAAGGAATTAAAACGCAAAACCTGTTTAAAGTTTATTTTTTGGTTTCAGTTTCGGGTTTACCCACACTTTTTCTCTCCAGGTTTCAGTTTCGTTTGCAAAAAAAACAACAAAAAACAACGGTTGAAATTGTAACTGAAGCCTAAAAAGAATAATATTAACACTGTTTTTTTACCAATTTATTAGTTATTGGTTATTTTTTTAGGTTTCAGTTCCGATTTTGAAGAAATATCAGAAATCAAGAAATTAGATCGTAAAACCCTTCAAAAGTTAATTTTGTTGGTTTCACTTTCGGTTTTAATAATAATAATAATAATAATAAATTTATTAATTAACTAAAATACAAAATATAATAACGAAAGAGCCAAACACTGAGTTCAAGGACTCGTAATGTAAGGCTCAACAATTCATTACAAAATGGACTTAAAAAATAAAATAAAACACAAGTTAATACAAAACAAGATAAAAATAAATCAAGAACACAAAAAATACAAAATCAGAAGAAAAACAAAAATATTTACAAAAAATAATCTAACGAACAATACAAATCAGAAACAACAAAATTATTAGGCTGCTCAGAAGTAAATAGCCAATTTTTCAGCAATAACTTCTGCTTGGCATGACAAGATTCCTTAATCAAATCAGTGGGAAGGTAATTTAAAAAATATGCAACTATTACCAAAAATTGATGAAACATAAAAGTGTATTTAGTTGTAGGAATGCGAAACTTAACATGACAAGAACTTGTATTATAATCGAAATTAAGAGTTGGAAAATCACGTATATATTTCAAACCATAACAACCATGTTTAAATAAATACAACTTGTGCAAAGTAAAAATATTTAAATTAGAAAAATTAATTTCATTAATAAAAAGCATATGCAAAAATCGATTATGAAAAATTTGTAAATGGTTAATGTGAGACTTGTAAGCTCCACCCCAAAAAATCAAAC
>VWRL01001578.1:0-26020 GCA_011833715.1 Carcinoscorpius rotundicauda | reverse complement strand
AAGTATGGTCTTGGAAATTTGGAGATGCTTGAGAAAGTTATAAAAACTAGGAATCAAACAGAGATTAAGTAAGTTTGTGTGCATATGTTGTAAAGCAAAGTTGTATTTAAAACGTTTGTTTCAAAATATGAAAAAATTGCTTTTATGAAAATGTATGTTTCTCTGTAATTTACACTTATATCCTCATACACATTCCACTCAATTGCTCTTAGCAATATCTATCTTGTAACACTTTCCAACTTTGTCAGTGTATCTTCTGTCTTTGTACTGTATCCAAGTGTCTTGTTAAGATAATGTTATAACTTTTCTATACAAAGAGCTGTTGTTGGGTTTCCTAGTATTATGATCATTCAGAGATACTTTGAATGTTATTTGTGTTTTATAGTTTATTTTCATATTTTTTTTCCCATTGACAAGCTAACTTATGAATTATAGGATTATTATATTTAGCATGGAGCCAAATCAGGTTTTTCCCATCCCATATCTGATATCAAGTGTTGCACAATAATCAGAGTGGGAGTGGGTAAAGTCATTCTCAGTTGAGGATGTTAGATATCTTACTTGTAATGAAATGGAGACGTATATTAGACATATGTTTTGGGCCTTTTCCTAGTTGGTTTTGAGTCTGTACTTTACTTGATGGCTGAAAGATCTGGAAGCAAATATTTAATTCACTCCATTCACAGATATTTTAACTCATGCTGGAAGGTTTACTTCTCAGTTATGTCAAGGAGCAGTTATGCTTTACCTGACGTGTCACAACTTCATGATTTAACCTACCCCTGCCAGGTGTAAGTATTTTCCAACTTTCAAATAATACATCTACTCCTTGAATTTCAGAGTTTAAAGTGGAATGTGTGATAAACCTGTTTAAATTGATATATGGGACAGGGTAAGTCTAACAGACTTGTAACCCTCAAATCATTTTCTTTTTTTGCTTACCTTTATAGGTGCTCTATTCTACCCCTCAGTAACCTACTCAGTGGCATGTGGATGCCCGCCAAGGTATACTTAAATATAAATTTGCATTCTGCAGCCATTCAAGTCTGTAATGCTCACTGTTGAGATGGGATGTTCCACTAGAGACCACTAGAGGTTGTTTTCATGGTGTTTTATTTGTTAAACAAAACCCAATTCAAACCAAACCTGATCATGAACTATCATGAGCAAACTAGTGTTAGAATAACTGCTCATTTTTCTGGTTCTAGTTAAATAAATCAGGACTGGAAGCCTTTTGAAAGTAAGGTTGCATGCTCAATTATTGCATTGTCTTAAGGTTTGTTCCTCCAACCTCCCCAGTGTGCTTTCACTTCCCTTTTTTTAGTAGGATATGGGAGTTCTTGCCGTTTGCTAGATTTTAGTTGCTGGGATCATTTATCAGAGACTTCCTCCTGAGTGTAACTAGTTTTACTCAGTGGAAAGTAGAGCAGTGGTTTTCTGTTGGTGTGAATGGTGTAGATCCTTCTAATGCAGAGTGAATGAGAAATACCTGATGCTGTCTGAATTTGGACTGTAGATAACCCACAATGTATGGTTTTTATTACTTTAGCCAAACTGTACCATCTTGCACGTCCATTTCTATTACTTGGGTTTTGGACTGTGCATAACTCTCCCTGAACTTAGAGAAGCATATCTTTATTTTGAGTAGAGTATATACTTGCATATAAGGGATGCAGACTGTCATGGGTGTTCCCCTACATGTTTCCATCATAAAGAGTGTCACAGTTCATGGTCTGTACAAAGTTGGCATGTTAGCTTTGAGTAGTTTAAAAGAGTCAATTTGTATTTGTTTGCCATAATTGTGCTTTGTAAATTTTTCTTGATCATTCTCTCAGATTTGTTGAATTAGTGTCTTATGTTTTCAGTCTTGTAATATTATCAGCATTTAAACCAACATAGCTGTCTGTTTGAAAAATGTTTGACTTAGAAGGTCAGTGGCTTCATCATTGTATAAAAGGAAAAACATCTGAGTAATATCTCGACTAGTCTACGTCTACTATAACCATTGCTGGCGAGGTTCTTCTCCATGTAATATGATTCTTCAAGCTGGCTAACACACTAGTGTTTGAGATACTGTTTTTTTAACAAACTACTTTACAACAACTGTTATAATGTGAGGTTAGTGAAGTGTAACTTTTCATCAGTTTTACTTTTCACAAAACTCCAGAATTAAGATAAGGATTTCTTGAGACTTGTTCTTCTTTAAGATCATATTTATCTTATTGAAATAACATGATCATTATTTAGAAGTTGTGGAATTATTTCCCACAACATGATGGCCGATTATTGCTGGTCATTAAAATGAAATATTCAAAATACAATACATAAATAAAAGATCACAACACAGTTTATGTGACTAAAAGACATGATTTCATTAAAAAATCATGATGAATGAGGATACGTTTTCGTCAATTTTTACCTTTTTCTTCAGTTTGTTTGTATTTTTGAAAATACATTGAAACATAATTACAAAAAAATGTTTATTGTTGTAAACGAAATAATAATTTGATCTAAGTAGGTTTTTCTTTTCTACCCAATTCATAAAAAATTGATATTTTCAAATCCTGCATAACTAACTCGTAGAAAATTACTGTATGCTTGCAATTCACGAATGTCACAAATATTCAGTAAAATAGAAAATATTTGTTGCTTCACTTCGTAGTATAATTCATTAATGAAATATTTATTTTCCTTTGTTGGCTTGATGTGTATACAATATAATGCTACTCTTGGAGAAATCTAATGAACACACTTTGTTAACCTGCTTTTGCTAGAGCGATGTTGGCTTTGTAAACTATTTCTTGCAAGTCATTTAAATATGTGTATGGGAATATTCGATTTTTGACGCATAAATGGGCTTTGAGTATGTGTTTTATTATATTGCGTATTTTATATGCAAAAACGGCTCGTTTGGGTTCAGAAAATATTTCAAATAGAAGAGCGAACAACGTTTCGACCTTCTTCGGTCATCGTCAGGTTCACAAAGAAAGAGGTAACTGACCGGAAGCTGACCACATGTTTGGAAGGGGTTATGTAACTGAGTGTCGCAGTGTAGAGGGCGGGGTTAGATGTTTGAATATATAATTTTATCTATAATATTAATATAGGTATATGGCGTTCCTTTATATTGGTTTATATTGGGTTTAAGTTGTTGTATAAGTAAGGCTTCTTTAATTTTGCGTTTGTTTATGTTTGTTTCTTTATTTAGTATTTTAGTGTTTTCTATGGTTATGTTGTGTCCATTTGACTTGCAGTGTTCGAAAACGTGTGAAAGTGACTTTTTATGTTCTTTGAATCTGGTTTCCATTTTTCTACTTGTTTCTCCAATATAGAAGTCGTGGCATTTATCACATTGTATTTTATAAATAATGTTGGTGTGGTATTTGTCAGTGTAGTTCTTACATAGTATAGACCTTAGTTTTGTGCCTGCTTTTTGAATAAATATAGTATTAACTGGAATGTTATATTTTGTTACTAGTTTTTGCCAAATGTTGGTTATTTGTTTGCTGATGTCAGGAATATATGGTATACAGCAGTATATGGTTTCGTGATTTTTTGATTCGTGAGATATATTTACTTTTGTTGGTGGATTTTGCTTTCTGTCTAGGTGTATGCGTATAATGTTTTCTACGGTTTGTGGAGGAAACTTATTGATGTTGATGAAGTATTGTTTTATTTTGTCTAATTCATCGTTAATTTTATCTCGTGAGCATAGTTTTATGGCTGTGTTTATCTGGTTTCATAGTATGTTGAGTTTTTGTTTTGTTTCACGTGCTGAGTCCCAAGGAATGTATAGTCCATTATGGGTGATTTTTCGGTGGATTTCTGTTTTGAATTGTGTGTCGGTTCTTATAATTTTGAGGTTAAGAAATGATATTTGATTGCTTTCTTCCTGTTCACATGTGAAGTTAATGTTGGGATGTATAGAGTTAATGTGAGTGAAAAAATTAGTATGTGTTCTGTAGATTTGAATCCCGCAACCGTGTCATCTACACATCTGTACCAGTATAGTGGTTGATGTAATGCTGTATTAATTGCTTGTGTTTCAATTTGTGTCATAAAAATATTGGCTAGAACTGGGTTGATACTGGGTTGCCCATGCTTAGGCCATTTGTTTGTATATAGTTTTGGTTGTTGAACATGAAGTTTTTCTTTATTGTGGTGAATTCTATGAGGGTTGCTAACTGGTTACTGGGAATGTATATAATTGGGTTAGGGTTTCGGATATAGAGTTCTAAGGAACGCCATTATACCTATATTAATATTATAAATAAAATTATATATTCAAACATCTAACCCCGCCCTCTACATTGCGACACTCAGTTACATAACCTCTTCCAAACATGTGGTCAGCTTCCGGTCAGTTACCTCTTTCTTTGTGAACCTGACGTTGTTCGCTCTTCTATTTAAAATATTTTCTGAACCCAAACGAGCCGTTTTTGCATATAAAAGAGAGTCCATAGATTTGCAGTGTTAAAATCAAGGGTTTAATTTCCCTCAGTGGACTCAGCAGATAATTCGATGTGGTTTTGCTATAAGGAAAGCGCAAACAACAAACACACACTGTAAAATGTACTTTTAAAAATAATGTGGGAGCTACTTTATAAGACTGTGTGTGTGTGTGTGTGTGTGTAAGTTAATATGACACATGAGAAACAAAAAGGCACCTTGTTAGTGTTATAGCACTGTAAGGATGCTTTAAAATATATTTGATTGCTGTGAATTTGATATTATTCACACGTAACTTTCCTTGAGTATTGGGTTGTCTCTGCTTCAGTCTTATCAGAGTTTGTCACGTTTTTTGCACTTATGTGATTTAGTTCCAAATGTTGTTAATAGCTTCTTGGAATTTTATGGCCTGTGCGTCCGTAGGGCACGAATTTGGACCAGGTTATCCAGGAGTAGTCACTTTTTATAAATGGAGATTCTCAGTCTGAAGCTACCATGTTAGGATTTTGTGAATAACTAAATTTTTCTTCCCATCTTTTTATAAGTAAATTAAAAACATAAATAGGGAATAAATTAGCATGGATGTGTACCTTTGGTCATATTGTTTGCAAGGTTGTATTAGAATAACACTTTCACATCAAATTAAGTAATTTAGGGAAAAGTACAAATTTGCATTTTGATACAAATCATAAAATTTGGTGTTGATATATAAATGTTAGATTACATTCAAAGTTGAAGCCTGGGATACTGTGCCAACTACAGGTTATATCAGTTGTTCAGTGATTATGAAGTGAAACATAGGGTAATCTGGAAAAAGTTGATTTCGTTAGATTAATAATCTCTCAAGTTTTTCTTACCTATTGGATGTGTGGAAGCAGCCAAAAAGGCTGTAAACAGTTCCTTTGTATTGTTGGCCACATTTTCTTACTACGAATTTGGTCCAGTAATTGCATTGAATGTCAGAACAAGTGGCCATTGTTACAGTAATGTTCATCCTTTACTGCAGCACTTCTATCATCTGATGATAGTATCTTTCCACATGACAATGCTATTGTATAAAGTTCAAAAAATGACATATTTTGGTCTCTAAATATTATAAAGCTTATTAAATTATCTTATTGAAAAATTTTGCAACATTCTTTAAACCAGTTTGAACATCACTGAAGAAATTAATAGTAGCTCTAATTGAAGGAGTTTGTAATATTCATGTTGAAACCTACCTTGTTTCTTTAGTATGAAGTCATATTAAGCCCTCCTTTTATGATTGCCAAACAACTACACACTAAATATTCATAATAGCCATATAGTTTATTTTTTGTCAATTCTTGTTTTTAAGAGTGTTCAGGGATTTTTGTAAGGTCAGTAGATAGTTCTTTTTACTTTAATAATTAATCCAGCCTTGGTCTTGATTGCATTGAAAGCTGATGCTGAGTGTTACATGAAAAATGTGACCATTAAAACATCTGTTTATTTTACTTAGGCAATATCTGTTGTCTTTTAATGAAAAACTTTACTGTTAGGATGACCTGTAAGTGCATTTTTAATGGCTAAAAATTGCTATTAACTTATGAATATCGTAGATTTTAAGAAACAAAACAAAAAGATATATATTTGTTTAGCAAATAACTAATGTAATTTGTAGATTTGAAGAAGTGATCATGACTGTGACTTAAAAAAAAAGAAAATAATGCATGTATGTTTTGTTCAAGTATTATACAATCTAGGAGTTGCTAAGAAGTCTGTACAATTTAATTTGAACAGTTTATGACAGCCGTCTTGAGAAAAGCTGTTTCATGTGTACAAGCCTCAGTTTTGTGAAAAATATGTTTTTAAGTAATTTATTAAAACACACCATAGAAGTTTCTGGATTTTTTAAAGGAATTCTCCAGTCTTGTGTGAAAGCTCTAGTGTAATTAGTGATGGTTTGATGCCTAACAGTCAAGACCCTTCTTCTATTGTGAGTAGATTTTCAGAATCCTTACCTTTATGTTTATCTTTATCTTCAAAGAAAGATAAAGATATTTTACCAACTTCTCAGGCTGCTATAATATGCACTAATTGGTCAACCAGAAGCCCCACCCCATTCTTCAGTCTTTCAGGGTCTTGTTTTTTCTGGTCATTTGATGGAAGCAATTAATTAATCTTCTTCAGCTGTGAAACCTGAAGTTGATGAAAGAGAACAGATGTGGAATGAATGTGATGTTAATAAAGATGTGCATGTATGATTTAAACTTTTCCTGTTTACATTTACTTTGTAGAAACATAGAAATTATTACTCATGTATAGTAGCTTAACTGTTATTGTATCTTGAAGCAGAAGCACCATTTTTGTATAGTAACTGATATATTTTAATTTTAAGTAATTTTTTAAACATTTTTCTTGACTTTTTAGCTGTTTAATTTACCACTAACAGTAAATTGCAACTGTCATACATCCTTGGTAGAACATAGTAGAACATTTTTGATTTATTGTGTTCTAAATTTGAAGCATTATAAAGTTCAGAAGTACATTAATCCTATGTCTACAGTTTGATGAAAGTGGACATGCCATAGCTGTGAATAAAAACGTAATTTACATTTCAGAGTTTTATGTTATCCAAGTTTCAATTTCAAAAGAAAATATTTAAATAGATATTCGGTATCCACTGTACTGGATCACATGATGCATTTGCACTTGAAGTTGCATATTTTATATTACCTACCTTAATGTGATCTTTTGAATGTTTTACCAGTGAAACACTCATAAATATTAGTAATTCAGAACATAACTTCCTAGCATACAAGTTTCTTGTTTACTGTAATATATATTAATAAAAAAACAAAAAGAAAAATGTAAACCATGCCCCTTTTACCTCATGACTTTTGTTTGTTTGTAAGTTAAGCACGAAGCTACACAATGGGCTCTTTGTGCTCAGCTTCCCACAGGTATTGAAACCTGGTTTCTAGTGGTGTGAGCCTGCAGACATACTTCTGTGCCACTGGGAGGCTCCTCGTGACTTTTAGAAAATGCTGATAATTCTTTCTGATACTTGCTATTGGATTATTTTTAACCAATAAAAAGGGCTTTGTGTTCTGTACAAGATTCATTTCATGACAGTAATTTTACATTTAGCCTGTGTTTAATTTTTTGCAACTGTTTTTCTGTCCCAAGCAGAAAAGTGACAGTTTTAACCCATTTATTGCATAGTTGAATTATAGTTAAGATGTATTTTATTGTCTTGTATAGAGAAAAATTTGTCTTTTTAAATGTCAGTTTGGAAGCCCCAAGAATTTTTATATGAAGTACTAACTTTATTGAAAAATGAGGCCTGGCTCAGTTGTCGGTTGCATTTGCAAAAATCATGATGCAGATGTGCTTATTATTTTTCTGAATGTAACTGTTCCATTAGTTTAAGAAGAGTAGCAAACATAGAAGAAACTCGAAAGATAAAAATATTTCAAACACATTGTTATCTTGATGAAGGAATATCTACCATATGAAAACAAGAGATACTTGATTTTGTTAATTGTGCTTTCATTATGCTTTAAAAATAATTTAATCTTCATGAGTTTTACATTATTCAGATCTCTATGGCACAGTGGTATGTTTGAAGACTTACAATGCCAGAAACTGCACTGGGAAAAGCACAGATAGACCATTGTGTAGCTTTGTGCTTAACTTGAACAAACAGATCACATTCTTCAATAGTAAACATCTGATTTAAAAAAAAAAAAACTTCTTTTATTTTGTGTTTAGAAAAGACTATTTTGTCAACATTGCAGAGGAATTGGATAGGCCGCAACAGCATTTGTCTGATAGATCTTTTGAGTTTGAACACAGTTCATTACCAAAGGTAAAAACACCATTGTCAGCCACTAGTGCTGTGTTTTTAATCCTTTATCATAAATAAAAACAAACCTAGTAAATGAGTTAACAAACTTAGTATACTAGTCCAACTGAGAGTAAGCAATATATTAAATGAAGATAGTGGTTAGAACATATTAGAACATTTGTTAAATAGTATTTTTGGCTAGCTGATGATACTCAGGTAAACCCTTGATTGTTTTGTTCACTATTACTGATTCACTGCTCTTGGAAGGTTTGGTAGATTAAATATGTATTTGTGTACTAAAATACCAGTGCAAATAAGTAGTTCTGTATGTGTGTTTATAAGCTCTCTTTTTACTTGTCTTCTAAAGCACATTTATATTATTATTTTCAGATTTTCAAACTTACTACGTTGGTAGTAAATGATGCATTAAGAAATAAAAATAGTTAGTCCATCGAGAATAGGTAATCTCTCATACTTTTCTCATTGGTGTTACATTTGTTTTCCTATATTTGGTTGTAACATCTGAAAAGTTGGATGCAGTTGTTTTTTAAATTTATTCATTGTTACTGTACAAATTCGATAACAATTTTAGTTTTTGTTTGTCTAATAAAAAATTGACTACATTTTGAATTGTAAAGCAGTCAATTAATTAATGTACAATTCTGAATTGCATTTACATTTAAATAACACAGATCAATTACATTTTGTGTTATTAATAATGTTGTAGGCTAAGGTGGCATGATGTGTGCACAAGTATTGATTGACTAGCTAATGGAATTATAAGTTACCAGTTTAATCAACTTTCACCAGATCTGTACATAAACTTTAGCTGTCTTTAGAGTGATTAGTCTCCAAACAAACTTCAAAAAATTAGAGAACATAGACTTCAAGTTTGAATAGAAAAATAGGTACTACTAATTCAGTTCTCACAAGAAAACCCACTTACAGAGAAAAATATATCCGTAAAAACGGCTTGTTTGGGTTGAGAAATGTTTTTATGTAGAGGAGTGAAGAACGTTTCGACCTTCTTTGGTCATCATCAGGTTCACAAAGAAAGAAAGAGGTAACTGACTGATAGATGACCACATGTTTGAAGGGGTTGTGTAACTGAGTGAAAAAATGTAGAGAGCATGCTTAGATGTTTGATTATATTTATTAATATAGGTATATTAAGATTTGTATTAGTTTATTTTGAGCTTGAATTGTTGTTTAAATAAGGCTTTTTTAATTTTGCATTTGTTTATGTTTTTGTTTCTTCATTTAGTATTTGGTTGTTTTCTATGATTTTGTTGTGTTTATTTGATTTGCAGTGTTCGAAAACATCTGGCATTACTTTAAAAATTACATGTTATCAGGGTAATAGCTTTTAAAATACCAGACATTATTAGCTTATGCTGGTTGTAGATACAGGAAGATTATAGAAATTGAACAGTCCAAGTGGGCAACAAAATAATGAATATTATTGGTTTACACCTTGGTTTAACTAAAATTGTATTTTTTTCTTCTTAGTTTCATGAAAGTTGTTGACTAAATATTATCATTGTGGAATAAGTAAAATGTGTTAATTCGAAAACAATTTATGGGCTTTTGCTAAAATAAGTGGAAATTTACTTTTTTAAATATATAACATGTATATGTGGACAATTAAAAAGGTTTAGATAACATTGTTAAAAAAATTATACTCTGGATTTAAAATTTTTAAAATTGGATTTTTTCATTCTTCGTACAGTAGAAGATTCAGGATTGAAGTTCTTTTGATTGTGAGGGAGAACATTAATCTGTGAAACAATGGGGATTGTAGATATGAAGATGAAGAACTTGATGGCAGTTGAGTTTCAGTCTGGGGCAGTATGAAGTGGTAATTTTTTTCTAACTGAAAGATAAGACAGGATTAACATGTTTCTCTAGTGAAGAGTCAGAAATCTGATTTCATTTTGAGCTAGACCTGCTAACTATTGAAGAAATGAACACCTGACAATTTACAGAGGAATCTGACACAATTTAAGTCATCTGTTGAGCAGAAGTATCTCTTCATTGTTTTATTGTTGGCTGGATCTGTTGAATAGGAGGTTGGCTTATGGTTCTTCATGTTGGTATCTTTTATGATGCGAGCACCTCAGTTTATCTGGTTTTTAGTTGTGGCAGATCTTCTTTTCCTTATCGCTTTTACTACTTATATCACATAAATTAGTAACAATAAAAAATGCTGTATATGTTTTGAAATGCACAGTTTTAAAGAAGACCATGAGTTACTCAACTTTTCTGTGTTTTTTCATAACAATCCCATATTTCATTAGCTCTTACTGCTGGGTGGTGTTTAGTTTTGTCAATACAACAGGCCTTACAGTCTTCATACACGAAAATATGGACAAGCCATGAACCAAGATAAATTCAGATGTTTTTAGTCAGAAGAAATCCCATGTGCATGATATAGAGTTGAAACTCTTATAGAACCAAAGCACAATTTGTGAGCTATGAAAAAGGAATCACATATCATCATGGTACTCTGTGCTTTTTTGTTTTTAACCTGTCTTTTCAGCTTACCTGTTTTTTTTATCCTACCCCTACTTGTGAGCACTTTTCAGATGTTGAGTGCACACATACATATCAAATTTTAAGCCATAAGTAAAACATAATTCTAAATGTATACTAAAAGTTTTACCCAGAAATACTTTAGACTTTTTAATTTTATAACATTCATTCTGTGTATGTCACAAAGAAGAACTTACACCAATCCAGACTTTCATGTTTGTTTACATGTAAACTCTGAACTCCTAATCCCAAATCCTATGATTGTATTTGTTAACTAATTCTCATTTCTTTACCTACTAATTACCCATGTCTCGTTTTTCTCACAATTTTCTCAGTGTTTACTCACTACGCTCTTTTTATCTTACTCTTTTATGATATTACAGAATTTGATCTGAACAACAACCACAACTTGTGAGTAACTTTCAGATATTGAGTGCACACTTTTATATTAAATTTTAAATCAAGAAAAAATTCTAAGTCTGTACAAACAGTTTTACTCAGAAATACTTTGTAATTTATAATTTAGTGACATTCATTTTTTTGTTAGACAACTGCCATCTTAACTCACGAGATATTTCATAATGCAGCAAAAACCTTCCACCAACTGGAGTAGACACCATCTTCTCATTTTTCTCTCTCCCTTTATAGTTTTTTACATGTGAATCTTAA
Source organism: Carcinoscorpius rotundicauda (assembly GCA_011833715.1). NCBI lineage: Eukaryota > Metazoa > Arthropoda > Merostomata > Xiphosura > Limulidae > Carcinoscorpius > Carcinoscorpius rotundicauda. The sequence goes on along the minus strand of VWRL01001578.1, from coordinate 14,559 downwards.
TTCCTCTCTACATTATTACATCTGAAAGACGTTTTAGAAATTTACGAGTTTTGAATAAGAGATTTGCTTTGTTTTTTGACTTGTGATGTACATCTTGTTATTCCCTCTATCCTTAAATTTGCCTAAATACTGATTTTTTTTTCGACTAACCACATTCCCAGGACCATATGTCTGGTCCTCATTTCTTTACTTATTTTTTAATTATGGCTTATTTTTACTTGCATTATCTGGATTTACATACTTTTGAATATCTTTTGCATATTTGGAAAGCTGACCTGTTCAGTTCAGCTATCCAGTCTTTTCCTAATCCCTCTTTGTATACCTCCTTACATTTCATTCCTTCATCTCATGTCAGAAGTACATTGTAGAGATGATGACTCCTTTTGAAATAATTCTTGTTCCCTCCTGTTTTATACTGTTATTTGTTCTGTACTCTTTCTACTCACTTAGCTAATATGTAATTGGGTCCCTTTGTTTTGTTTTTGGTATCTTTTGCTTTGTACCGTATCTGTGTAATGACATTTTGGGGTTGTTCTAGATACTGTTGAAGCTAGGGAAGAAGCTACATGTAACCAATCTTCTCTTTACCACACTCAACTCTTAGCTTTCTCAAACCCACCATTCCTATATCGTACTTGACTCGTTCTCAATACTTCCCTTGTGAAGTTTTGCATTAAATTAAAAACTACAAATAAACAAACACCTAATTCTTTTCATCCCAGTTTTTGTCTATTTTGTTTCCATGAATACTTTAAGGAATCACATCCTGTGAACATGTGTTTGTTGTAATTTTTACTCCTCTGGACCCACGTTTCAACAAATGGATGGGTCACCATCATTCTTATACACGGGCTCTCACTTCATTTCTATTCACCCTTGCTGTCAGTTCTCAACTATTCTGTTCATCTACTTTAGAATCTATCTTCTTTCGCTGTGAAGAGGATTACAAACCCTTTTACAGGGTTTACATGTGGTCCCTGAAAAGACCAGATATGAGGTTTGGTTATTAATCTGTCTAATGTTGCTTGGAAAATTTCTCTTACCTTCATTGGACCATTACTCCATAATAAGGTTTATACATAAAGTGCCTTTGTTCATATTCCTATTGCAGAGTTCTCTACATGCTTGCTTTACTTCATCATCTGGTGCTATATTTTGTATAATTTGTAATTTTTGAGACTATTGAGGCCTCAGAAGGTGCCTTTCATCCCACCAAGTTTCATGACCTCATACTTTGCTCGAAAAACTTATTTGGTGGATAGATCAATCCATTACCACTGTTGTGGTTTCCTTACTTTGATTGATACTGGAACTACACAGATACATGACTTACTGGTTCTGGTACATCTCTGAAAACTACCTTATCACCTCAGGCATATGGACCAGCATAAGCAATTCCTTTGCATCATTATGTTCAAACTTTGTTTTGTCCCCTGAACATGTTTTCATTATTACCACTGCTGATGCATTGTTTACTTATGATCCATTCAGACAAATTCATGGTGATTTGGTAAATCAGTCATAGAGTAGGTACCAGATCTTTTAACTTATTCTTTTTTAACATTTGTCCATCCTTATTTGGCATCTATCTAATGGATTTGCTGTTTTGAATATAATGTATTAGAAGTGATGAACCTCATACCGGACCATCTGTCCGGATCATCAAATAGTCATTTCGTTCACAGGTTTTCTGATGGGTTTGTTTTCTTTTGGGTACTTATAATTTATTTCCTTGTCAATAATGTAGTTTCATGAGTGGAGTAATAAAGAGAGCCAGGAAATAGGTAGTTGATGTTGCTTTCCTGTTGGTAGAGGGCGTTTACCTTACAATAACATCATTATCCAGTTATGGAAATAACGTGAATTTTGGTTGGAGTAGCCTAAAACTTGGTGACATGCAAATATTCAAGGCATATGCTCACAGCAAATAGAATCTTTGTGTGAAATGGTTAGTATCTAACAGAAATACATTTTAATGTAGGAAAATGTTGAGAAACTCCGTCATATCTTCTCCAACAGATTGATCCTAGGAGGTACAATATGGAAAGGAGATGTAGTTTAGATGTACTTCTTGGTTAGGATATCACACTACCATTAGAAAGGTGGACCAATTATCATATCTACAATTAAGGATGTCATCCCCTTTTTAACACCCAGTTTAATGAAACATATTTCAAGATGTGCAAAGACTGTATCTGGTTATGTGTTCTCTCCCATATGTGTGTTCCTCTAAGTAGAGATGTCACACTTCATAGAGATGAATTTGGACACTTTCTAAAGAATGCTCATCTAAGTTTAAGTGAAACTGACACTGTTAACAATTAAAGTGGTTTATGTACAATAGGAACCTCAAGTTTCTTTATATACAGTCAACAGCAGAGTAGGTATCATGGTAAGTACTTTGATGTAAAGAAAAGGTTAATTGTTCCAACAAAACAGTAAGATACAAGTAGTACTTGGAAGAAGTCATCACACCAAACGGACGAAACAATCATCGAATTACAAGTACTGGAAAGAGAAAAGCTGCAGGCATGGCCTCCCTACAGCTCATATGGGGTATTAAGGTATTTATATTTGTATAGTTTGTTGGGGAAATTAAAGTATTCGTATTTGTATTGAAATACAACGGTATAGTATCTTGAATAAGTGAATGATTTCATGAAACTTAACACTGTAAAATAACATAGTTATTGAACTGTCCTTGTAGATTTGGTTACAGTACCGACACCTTTTGAAGAGATACCAGGTTTAACCGAGGGTCAGAACACGCTTACTTCCAGTTCTTTAGTGTCAGATGTTTATGAGCCTATTAGTCTTGCATCAGTTATACGAGAAATTTTGGAAAGTTTTATAAAGGTTTTGAATGTTATGGAATTGTCAACATGGTTTCACCAAGGAAAAACCTGCCTTACAAATATTTTTTTACGTGCTTTGAAATTGTTACTACATGTACAGATGAGAGCAAGGTGTAGATTTGGTGGATCTGGATTTTCAGAAAACCTTTGACAAAGTCCCACATAAAAGGCTTGTAATGAAACTTATGTTTTTATAGATGTAAGAGATAAGGTGATTAATCCGATAGAATAGTGGCTTGATGGAAAAAAGCAGAGGGTTGTTATAAATGTAGTTCAGTCAAACTGGGTTGATGTTGCAAGTGATGTACATCAGGGCCCAGTCTTAGGACCATTCCTCTTTTTGATATACGTTAATGACACAGATGAAAAAATGGTTAAAAAGTTACTTAAATATAGTGATGATATCAAGATATTTGGTGTTGCTGCTGCTTTACAAAACAGTTCAGATGATTTAGTGAGTTGGACTAATAAGTTACAAATGGGTTTTAATTTTAATAAATGCAAGATAATTTTAATAACCTTAACAGGGTCATGAAAGATAGGGATCTCAGTGTAATAGACGATCAGTCTAAAGCCATGCAAGTAATTTGCTGTTGCTTGTGGTTGAGCAAATAGAATTTTAGGTTGTGTCTACAGCAAAACTGAATACTTATGTCTAAATAGGTTATAATGTCACTTTATAGGTCATTGGTTAGTCCACGGTCAACTTTTGGGATACTCTTTAACCAATAAACAGTGTGATTGACCGTGACTGTATAATGTCCCCACGGCTGAAAGAGCGAAAGTATTTGGTGTGACGGGGATATGAACCTGCGACCCTCAGATTACTAGTAGAACTAATCATTTGTTGTATCAGGATTATACCCAGTTTTGGGCTTATTGGTAAACAAAAATAAAAATAATAAATTATGTCCAACACAGTAATGGATTTACTTAAAATTTATTCAGTCTTCTCTTTGCGTTTTGTCCAAATTCGTGCTCAGGTTTTGCATGGCCTCATTATTTCATGGAAAAACTTAAAATATTTGTGTCGCAGCATCAAAGCGTATCGTCGAACATGTTCGCCTTTCAATTATTGGGGAATTGTAATGTACCAGTCAATTCCACTGTCCATTGGTACAGAGTTAACGGTAGATGGTTTCGACAAGTAATAGTCGAAATATGGACGGCTAGTGTAATTAGCCCTAGAATTTATTTGTGATAATTTAAACAAGCAAACAAATGATCCAAAATAATGAAATAAATATGAACTTTAAATCTTTCAAATATAAAAACTCCAACAATAAGTTGACATTGGATATTTGATAAACATGAAAACTAAAACGTTACATGTTTATAACAAAAAAAATTTAAGATTGAGGTTTTAGTTTTTTGCGTATATGTATACAAATATAATGGGGTTATTTGTGGTGTATTTATGTGGCTACTTGCAGGGTGTGCAGACACGGCTTTTTATATGCTAATTATTTAACTAGTGTTTCATTTCATGTATTTTTGTTTATACCCCTCTTTGAGGTGGGATGAATAAAGAGAAAAGAAACAAAAACGGCATGGATTTGTGATCAGAACACTTGACTCGTAATCTGAGAGTCGCGTGTTCAAATTCCAGTCACATCAAACATGCCCACAATTCTAGCCGTGGGGGCATTATAAAGTTCACTTAATCCCACTATTCGTTAGTAAAGGAGTAGCCCAAGAGCTGGCAGTGGGTGGTAATAACTAACTGCTTTCTCTCTAGTCTTACACTTCTAAATTAAAAACGGCTAGCGCAGATAGCTCTCATGTAGCTTCATGTGAAATATAAACAAACAACCGAACATAAATTTTATATACTAAATTCAAAATAAGAAAAAAACAACTCAGCTACACTGTATATCCAAATATTAATGAAGTAGCCTGGAAAAACTGTAGAAAAGGTTATTATTTTACTTGAAATGGTAATTAGATTATTTCTCTAGAGTTCTTTGGTTTCTGTAATTATATTTCAGTGCGCTTACTGAGAACTTTATGTTCAAATTAACTAATTCGAGTATATTGAAAGTTATTCCTTTAAATATGATAGTGTTCCTTACATTGCACAGAAAATATACAGCTAAATATACTGGGTACTTCACCTGGGAAGAAAAAAAAAACTAAAATAATATTTTAATAAGGGACAACGAATGTCTTAATAATTATTATGATCTTCGGAGAGCAGATAGGTTCAAGAACCAGTTTAACACAAAAATACGATTCTCTATAACCCGAGTGCTTTCAATATGAGGGCCTTTCTTTATCACATACGAACTTGGATAGTTTGGCCTTAACAACACAGGTCAATTTTTTTACACTGTTGGGTACAGTATTTTAGGTTTTAATAATTATTAATTGTTTAACACTTGCATAAACAATTAAAAATATTTCATTCTAAATAAACGAACCACAAAACACTAATAAAATGAAACTTCCCATGATGAAAAGCCAGAAATTTCAGCCACTAGACTTCACGGGACTATTGAATTTTATCGAATCAAAATTATGTTTTTCATCAATGATTGTTTTTATCAATTCACAAGAAGAACTATAAGCATAAACCAAATGTCTCTTAACAAATGAAGCCAATTTAATATTCCTACCTACAAGATGTACATCAATCAAAGCACCTAATATTTGTGGAATAGTCCTGTTATATCGAAACAGTCTCAAAATAATAACCTTACCCGATATTAACACCACTTGTATCAGTAAGGTCATTGATTTTAAAACACCCTCATTTAAGTTGTGGGATAACTGTTTGTTTGTTTTTTTTAATTTCGCACAAAGCTACTCGAGGGCTATCTGTGCTAGCCGTCCCGAATTTAGTAGTGTAAGACTAAAGGGAAGGCAGCTAGTCATCCCACCCACCGCCAACTCGTTACAAACGAATAGTGGGATTGACTGTAACATTATAACGCCCCCACGCCTGAAAGGGCGAGCATATTTGGAGCGATGGGGATGCGAACCCGCGACCCTCAGATTACGAGTCGCAAACCTTAACACGCTTGGCCCTGTCGGGCTCATGTGGGATAACTATTTCATATTGAAAGAAATGCTTGTTCTTGTATATCTATTTTATGTGCTCTTACTTTTTGAAAATTGACTTTGCAACAACAACAACAAGAGCCTTTGCTGTTGGGGAATAAAAGAAACAAAAAGGCTACAAAAGAGTAAAATCATAATTTGAAAATATATCAGTGAAGCAAACATCTTTAGATAAGTAGGAACTTGGTACGTGGTACGCTTCCGACTCGCGAACAGCAGGAAACGAGTGCGACAGGTGTATCATTTATAGCTGTTGAAATTTGAAACACACACAGCCTTTTCCTTCACTCTCGGACTGTAACGTCAGAGAATTATCCCCATTTTATTGCAGTGTACTTTGATAAGCATCCATACACTTCTTTAGCTAGAGAGAAAACAGCGACTTCTGAGGCGCTCTCACTATAGGGTAACAAGCGTTTCATACTATTTTGTTGAAAGAAAGAAAAGAGACGAGTACAGACACGACTTCTTCCGATCAAAATGAAAGTACACATTGATAAAGACAGGTGAATTAACGTGCGTAAATGTAATAAATAATTTTTCCCCAAACACAAGCTCGTGTGATAAACTAAAGTCCACGCTGTAAGTGATAGGATGTAGGCCTGTGTAACGAGAGAAAAATACCAGATATTGTGAAAGTAGGAAAGAAATAAAACGAACACTAAACCCCAACATGTGACGAGAAGCCGTTTGAGAAAGTTCGCAAATTCCTAATTGATCGCCCCACAGTGGCTCAGAGGTATGTCTGCGGACTTACACGCTAAAACCGGTTTTCGATACCCGTGGTGGGCAGAGCACAGATAGCCCATTGTGTAGCTTTGTGCTTAATTCAAAACAACAACAACAACCTAAGGTCCTGAACTTACCTGTTAGTCTTACTGGCAGGTTATGATCATTACCTTTTTGCTGAAGTAAATACCTTACAACTTCTTATACTCTGCCTTATATCTTAATGTTGCAGACTAGGTGTCAACATTGGTTTTATACTTTTTTGTTTCACCTTCATTTCCATTTATGTCTTTTACTTCATTAATTGTTTTTTACATTTTTACCGGATGTCTGGCGCTGATAGCCTCGTTGCTTTGGGCCATAAAATACTAAATCAATCAATCAATCAATCAATCAACCCATTTTAATATGCTTAGGGAGGCATTGCCTGTGGACTGGTTGGAGTTTTTGTCCACTAAGCAGGCTCCTCTACCATCGACCACACGTGTAATTGACCTATATTTTCTGGACCACTCGGATGACCGGGTTCACTTTCAGTGGTTATCCCTGAAGCAGTTGGTGGGTTATTTACAGTGTTCACTTGCTGCTCATGTCCCTGCTCCATTCTACTGGGGGGATATAGTTCCTCCTGGAGATTGGAAACGCATTCGAAAAAACGCATATTCTTCTTTTGTGGGTTTTCATGTTTGTGATGTGGATTATTTACTGTGGTTGCGGGCGATAACCACTAATGTCAAGCTGGTACACATGGACAGACATCCCACAGGTTTGTTCACTTTAAGTTCACAGGCGCGAGAAACCATAGACCATCTGTTTTTCCAATGTCATTTTGTACAGCCTTTGTGGTCCTATGTATGTAAATTATTGGAGTTTTATTTTGGTTGTCCTCTATCTAACTGGGTATGGAGGAGATGCCAATTAGTGGGATCACATCCTTCGTTACCTAGGAGATGCTGCAACATATTCCGTTTGCTTACTAGTTTGGCACGACAGGTTATATGTTCTGCTCGTTCAGTTTATTTGGCAAGCCATCGCGAAATTCATTTAATTTCCATGTTTAAAGTGCGTGTACGTAAACATATTTATCTCCATTACCATAGGTGTTCGTTACATAACTCATTACATGTTCTTTATTATATATATTCTTATGTTGGTACGTTGGTAAACCAAGGTGCCCAATGTTATTTCTTGTGTACTTTGTTAAGCTAAGTTATTTCTTTATTTGTTTCGTTTTTTTTGTCGACAATAGCAGATCCATTGGTTTATTGCTTTGTTTATGTAACTGTATTATTTGGTGAATTACTTTTTATTCAAAATTACCTTTTATTTATTTTTTTATTTTATATCTAATTTATTAACTTTGTGGTAATTTTCAGCATGGTAATCAGTAGAGTTATTTATACATGATAATTTATTAACTTGTGTTTTATTTGTTGTATTTTTGTGTATACCGCCTCGTTGAGGTGGAATAAATAAAAAAGAAAGAAAAAAAAAGCCGGTTTTCGTCCGATCACCGAAGCTAAGCAACCGCGGACCCCGTTAGTACTTGGGAGGGTGACCCCTGGGAATACCGGGTGATTATGACTTTTTTCACGTTGAAATTGGTAGGTCTCGCAAAGAGCTGATCGATACCTCTCACTTATTTTTTTCGCAAATTTCTGATTTAAGAGTATGAAAAAAAAACCCTCCCTGAAGAAAGAAGGTGGTGGGCTCAATTGAAGTGCCTTAATAGCGGGTGTCTGTAATGGTAAACTCTGAGGTAAACATTTCTGTTGTAGGAACTGATCTTCTTTTCCCATCAGCTATGGAGGAAATAACCGTTCAAGTAACGAACGAAAATCAACAAGTCAGGTAATTAAACACGCTTCCAAAACGGAATTCAAACTATTATTTCCTGCAATCGTCAAGAAAAGTAGAAGCTCTCTAAGGAGGTGGCGCGAATGGCGTTCTATTTCACTTCTAACCAAACTCCTCCGTTCAGACGCACATTGGAGAGAAAAGAAATCAAGAACCTTCGCGTGTCGATCTTCGTATGAAACAGAAACTCCCTTAAGGAGTAAATCCGGCCCACATTAATCTGAGGCAGTCTTATATGCATACGAAATTTAAAGAACGTGTTTCTATTTCACAAAATCGTCTCGATCGTGCTCGTTTTGCCTGAGGAAAAGCAACTGTCGAGGAGTCTGTCTGCTGCACAGGAAGGGCGACGCGACTAAACTTTCAAGTTTCTTTACGTAACGTTCGCTAAGTTTTGGTAAAATTACTTTGTCTAGAAACATAACCAGCAGAGAGAGACTTCTCTCGGAGACACGTGACGATTGCACACCTTATTCAAAATAAGTCTTAACATGAATACTATTCAATTCAATTAAAACGATTGAACTCAGGGTCTGGCAATAAAGTTGCCTGGGCTGGGATCTAGAAATCCAATGCCTAAGGTTTTGCTGTGGGGGAAAACGGGAGTGCCCCGAGAAAACCCACTTTCACAGGACAGGCGCCGAAAGTTTTGTCTGTCGTGTGCCCGATATCTGAAAGAAAAGAGAAAAAACAACATATTATTGACCTGGATTTATTTCTTTTAGATTCTTTGTTGTGTAATTTGAGATTCTTGAAATATGTTGTAAGGTGAAATGTAATTTGTCGGTGCACTAGTTAATTTGTGTAGTGATGCCGTTAGTTTGTTTCTATTTTCTGCTTTTGGATAATATTTGAATGATATTTCCATTATTCTATCTCTTAGTGTTGGTAAATCACTAATTTGATGTATATAATTTGTTGGCGTGAATGACGGTAGACTGAATGCAGATTTTAATATTCTGTTCTGTTGAACTTGGATTTTCTGGAGTGTGTTGTTTGACATATTGTATGTTACTTGACATCCGTACTATATTAGTGGACGGATGTAAGCCTTGTATATTTGTATAATGGTGTTTGGTGAACATTTTGATTGTTTACTGGATAGAGTCATTAGGTTTTGTGTTAGTTTTGTGTCGAAAGTGATGCCAAGAAATGTGATGTTTTTGCTCATGTTAATGGTTGTATTTCCAACTGATAGTTTTATTTTTCCTAGATTTTTTCTTTACTTGTTTAATTTCTTGTAGAAGGTGATTGCTTCTGTTTTCGTTGGATTTAACACGACTCTCCACTTGTTGCTCCATGTTGAGACGTTGTTTAGTGATTCTTGTACTCGAGACATGGCCATCACTGGGTTTCTGGAGGTGCTCCAGATAGCGATGCCGTCTGCGTATTGTGAATTGTGTGTATGTTAGATTTGGGAAAGGTATGTGACTGACGAAAATTATGTATAGAAGTGGAGAGAGGACTGATCCTTGGGGCACTCCTGCGGTTATATTAAATGATTTGGATATAGTTTTATTGACTTTTACTTGTGATGTTCTATTGGTTAAGAAATTTGAAATCCATTTAACTATCGTGGGATTTATTTGCAGGTGTTTTAGTTTGTATTTGATGGCATTGTGCCATACGCAGTCGAATCCTTTTTTGACATCTAGGAATACCCCGATGGTAACTTGATTCTTGTTGAAAGCTTTATAGATTGATTCGGTGAGGTGATCTGTTGTTTGCCTATTTTCTCTGGAGGCATTTTGATACAATGTGTGTAAACTAAACTAAACTAAATTAAACTAACGTGGCAGGGGTTCAGTTTAGAGAGAGAGAAATCAGAAGAGTTCTCTCTCCAACTGGGGTGTTCAGGAACTTTGTAGTTCCTCTTCGTCCCCTTTCGTGGATTGTTATTAAGATTAAGTGGTGTTTTTTGTTTTTTTTATTTTAATAAATTAATTATCGTTATTATTCTTGACTTTTTGGGTGGGGAAAGTCTCACCAAATGTTCTTTTGGGTGGAGGCAAAGGCAGCAGTGGAAAGAAAGGCCGGGACCTGTCCCGAAAGGAAAAAGTTCGGCAGATGTGAACATGAATGTAATTCATTCAAATTCAGATCAAATCAAACGGCCCGATTCTGGGTCTGGCAAAAAGGTTGCCTAGGCTGGGATCTAGAAATCCAATGCCTGAAGATTTTGAAGTGGGGGGAAACGGGAGTGCCCCGAGAAAACCCACTTTCACACGACAGGCGCCCAAAGTTTTGCCTGTCGTGTGCCCTGTACCTGAAAAAAAAAAGGAATTCATGTTAATAACATTTATTTTATTTATTTATTCTTTCTTGAGTGGATTGTGATTCTTGAAATATGTTGTAAGGTGATATGAATTTCGTTGGTGCACTTGATAATTTGTGTAGTGATGCCGTTAGTTTGTTTCTGTTTTCTGCTTTTAGATAATATTTCAGAGAAAGTTCTGTTATTCTATCTTTTATAGTTGGTAAATTGCTAATTTGGTGTAGATAATTTGTTGGCGTAAAAGATGGTAAACTGAATGCGGATTTTAATATTTTGATTTGCTACACTTGGATTTTTTGGAGACAATGTGTGTGTGTTGATGTTGTCGATCTTTTATAGTGTTCTGGTGGGTTGTGGAGAGCCTGGTATGATTGTTTGGATTATGACTGTTTCTGATTGGAGGAGAGATTTCCTGTAAATTCAACCAATGGCAGACACAGGTTACTCACTTCTAATCCGACACAGACAAAGTCTGGAAGATAAGAAAAATCAAATAATCAATTTATATTAATACTATTAAGCCTTCACTAAACAGAGATTTTGGATTAGAGGTGAGTATGCTGTAGCTGCTATTAGTTGAATTTACAAGAAATATCTCCAATCAGAAACAGTGATAATCCAACCAATCATGACGCGTTCTTTACAACCCACCAGGACACTATAAAGACCGATAACACTAAGACACACACTGAGGTTTTTTGGAGCAAGTTGGACATGCTTTTATCTCTGCAAAGATGTTATTCAGAACGAAACGTTCACCCTCGCCAGTCAGGCCAGCAGTGCCGCCGGTAATCGTCGACGGCCTACCGCCGAACCTCACGCCGTACCATATCGCTTCGCTGATCACCCAAGCCAAGCCAGGGGCAACCACTGAACCGTCCAGGACCCGAATATTACTCCGGGGCGGAATACTCATTCAACCAGCCACTAATGCAGACCAAATTTACCTGTGCCAGCCATGGAACACTGAATTCAAAGTAAGTTGTTCCCCCACGAAAAGTCCAGACACTCTTTTTTCTGTATTCCTGAGGGACGTCGACCCATCTATTCAACCTGAAGAAATCAGACAAACCATAGAATCCCAAATACAAGCCAAAGTTTATGCAGTTCATCGAATTTTCTCGAAGAACAATAACCATCCCACGCACTTCATGAAGACAGTGACAACGTCAAAGTACAGTACCGACGGCCTTTTACGCGACGGCTGTTATTACCATATATTTCATTTTAGAGCCGAACGCCCATATCGTCAACCACGCAGCAACGTTTCAAACAAAGTTCCCAGATATCACAAACAATCAGCTGAAATCTTCCAACATGAAACTACTAATATTCCGCCGAGTCCAGATACAAATAGACAAAACATGATGACAGATTCAGACAACTCTACCCAGATGACGAAAACTCCCATGGCCAGAATCACGCCAAGTTCCAGCAGTTCAAGTAAGAAAGAGGACAGTGCATGCCAGACCTCAATCCCAGTTTCCCAGAACTCAACAACCAGCCAGACCCAAACCACTACCAAGACAACCACCGACGCGTCAGTACAAACTGAAAAACAAACAACCTCCACGCAGAAATCTCAAACCAAATTCCCGAGAAGAAACAAAGCATCACAGACCAGCGAAGAACAACCAGTAGTTCCACCACCGAGACCACGCTTTTCAGTCGCACCAATGGGTTTCAAGTGTATAAACACGTTCAAGACGAAGTTACCACCTGACACACAAGACTGAAACTAAACATTTCCTCGAAAACCACCAACAAAGTCCATCAATTTTTATTTTATTTTAACTCTCTATTTTCTATTCCCAGCTACTTCCGGGCACGGTCTGGGTAGATCATTCGGCACCCAGGCCGTGAAAGTGGGTTTTCTCGGGGTACTCCCTTTTCCCCCCACAGCAAAATTTCTGGCATCGGACCTGTAGGTCCCAGCCGCATCTGAAAAGGGCCGTTTACCGCGTCGCCTAGAAAAATCACCGTAAATTTTAAAGATTATTTCGCAAGCGTACTCCGTCCTAGAGCCAAGGTCTGGCTCACCTCACTTTCGCTGCTCTCGTCCAGGTTTCCCGTCCATCCTCTCACTCACAAATACCCCACTCCAGTGTCGAAATATTAAAAATAAAATAAAAATTCCACGGGCATTTAAAAAATTTCTCACGAAAAGGGACGAAGAGGAACTACAAAGCTCCTGAACACCCCAGTTGGGGGAGAGAACTCTTCTGATTTCTCTCTCTCTAAACTGAACCCCTGCCACGTTAGTTTAGTTTAGTTTAGTTACACACACTGAAAGGTCCCAGCCGCATCTGAAAAGGGCCGTTTACCGCGTCACCTAGAATAATCACCGTAAATTTTAAAGATCAATTCGCCAGCGTATTCCGTCCTAGAACCAAGGTCTGGCTCACCTCACTTTCGCTGCTCTCGTCCAGGTTTCCCGTCCTTCCTCTCACTTACAAATTCCCGACTCCAGTGTGGGGTATATTAAAAATAAAACAAAAATTCCACGAGCATTTCAATAATTTCTCACGAAAGGGGACGAAGAGGAACTACAAAGCTCCTGAACACCCCAGTTGGGGGAGAGAACTCTTCTGATTTCTCTCTCTCTAAACTGAACCCCTGCCACGTTAGTTTAGTTTAGTTTAGTTACACACACTGAAGATCCCAGCCCAAGCAACTTTATTGCCAGACCCTGAGTCGGGTCGTTTGAATTGAATTCATGATCATATTTGCTTGACTTCTGCCTTTCGGGACGGGACTTGGCCATTCTCTCCGGTGCTGCCTTTGCCTTCGTCCAAGATAAAATTTAGAGTGACATCCTCCACCCAAAAAAGAATCAAAAACTATTTGATAAATAAATAAATAAAACTAAACCTAATAACAATTCATGAAAGGGGACAAAGAGGAACCACAACGTTCCTGAACACCCCAGTTGGAGAGAGAATTCTTACGATTTCTCTCTCTCTAAACTAAACCTCTGCCACGTTAGTTTGCGTTTACGTTACACACACTGAACTGTAGACGAAAGGCAAAAGACTTTCAAAACGTCGTCCTTTAAACTTGTGTCTCCATAATAGGCAGTTGTCGTCCATTCTACAAAGTTTCATCGTACTTTCCCAGATGGAAAATATACTTTTGTTAGTTGACTTTTGCCCCCCAGTGGCTCAGCGGTATGTCTGCGGACTTACACGCTAAAATCCGGGTTTCTATACCCGTGGTGGGCAGAGCACAGATAGCCCATTGTGTAGCTTTGTGCTTAATTAATTAAAAAAACATAGTTGACTTTCACGCAAAGCTACCCAAGGGCTATCTGCACTACTATTCATGACTCAAGTGATCAACTAGAGAGAAGACAGCTAGTCAATACTACCAACCACCAACCCTTTGGCTACGCTACTTGAATGATGGAATTGACCATAACATTATAACTCCTTTACAGCTGAAAGCTAGAGCATGTTTGATGATGGTATTGGAAGACATACCTGCAAGTTGCGAATCGTGGCGTTTAACCACCAGGTGATGTCAGGTCAAAAATATACACAATACAGATTTTTTTGAAAATTAATACAATTTTTTGTAATTTTTGATCATTTGAGTTTTTTTCAGACCTACACATTAATTTTAATAGAATATTAATAAATGTCAAAGGTTTCATAAGATGAACGATATATACCTCTGTTTCCACATGAGTTATGATAAGCATACAATAATAATTGTTGTGACGACTTATTTAATATATTTTTGTTTTTGCGTTTCATTATTTTACTCGAGCATCAGAACATCTGA
>MU034020.1:0-21810 GCA_011833715.1 Carcinoscorpius rotundicauda | reverse complement strand
CCCTTTTTTTCATATTTAATAATGTCATGTCACTTTTTATTTCATATTTGATGGTTTCATACCACTACTTCTTTCATATTTAATGGTTTCATACCACTATTTATTTCCTATTTAATGGTTTCACACCACTCTTTATTTCATATTTAATCGTTTCATACCACTATTTATTTCATATTAAATAGTTTCATACCACTTTTTTCATATTTAATAATTTCATACCACTCTTTATTTCATATTTAATAATTTCATATCACTCTTTATTTCATATTTAATGGTTTCATACCACTATTTATTTCCTATTTAATGGTTTCATACCACTACTTATTTTATATTCAATAGTTTCACACCACTAATTGTTTCATAGTTTATGGTTTCATACACTATTTATTTCATATTTTATAGTTTTATACCACTATTTATTTAATATTGAATAGTTTCATACCACTATTTTTTTCATATTCAATAGTTCCATACCACTATTTATTTTATATTTAATAATTTCAAACCACTCTTTATTTCATATTTAATAATTTCATATCACTTTTTATTTCACATTTAATGGTTTAATACCACTATTTATTTCATATTCAATGGTTTCATACCACTATTTTTTCATATTTAATGTTTGCATACCACTACTTATTTCATTTTCAATGGTTTTATACCACTATTTATTTCATATTTAATGGTTTGATACCACTATTTTTTTCATATTAAATAGTTTCATACCACTCTTTTTTCATATTCAATAGTTTCATACCACTCTTTATTTCATATTTATTAGTTCCATACCACTATTTATTTTATATTTAATAATTTCAAACCACTCTTTATTTCATATTTAATAATTTCATATCACTTTTTATTTCACATTTAATGGTTTAATACCACTATTTATTTCATATTCAATGGTTTCATACCACTATTTATTTCATATTTAATGGTTTCATAATGCTACTTATTTCATATTCAATAGTTTTATACCACTATTTATTTCATATTTAAAAATTTCATACGAGTATTTATTTCATATTTAATAGTTTCATACCACTATTTATTTCATATTGAATAGTTTCATACCACTCTTTTTTTCATATTTAATGGTTTCATGCCACTATTTATTTCACATTAAATGGTTTCATACCACTATTTATTTCATCCTTTATGGTTTCATACCACTACTTATTTCATATTCAATTGTTTCATACCACTATTTATTTCATGTTTAAAAATTTCATACCATTATTTTTTTCATATTTAATAATTTCATACCATTATTTATTTCATATTTAATAATTTCATACTACTACTTATTTCATATTTAACGGTTTCATATCACTACTTATTTCACATTTAGTGGTTTTATACCACTTTTTCATATTTAATGGTTTCATACCACTATTTATATCATATAAAATAGTTTCATACCATTACTTATTTCTTATTTACCGGTTTTATACCACAACTTATTTCATATTTAATCGTTTCATACTATTCTTTATTTCATATTTAATGGTTTCATACCACTATTTATTTCATATTCGATAGTTTCATACCACTCTTTATTTCATATTTAATAGTTTCATACCACTATTTAATTCATATTTAAAGCTTTCATACTACTCTTTATTTCATATTTAATCGTTTCATAGCACTATTTATTTCATATTAAATAGTTTCATACCAATTTTTTTTCATATTTAATAATTTCATACCACTCTTTTTTTATATTTAATAATTTGATACCTCTCTTTATTTCATATTTAATTGTTTCATACCACTATTTATATCATTATTCAATAGTTTCATACCACTACTTATTTCTTATTTACTGGTTTCATACCACTACTTATTTCATATTCAATAGTTTCATACTACTCTTTATTTCATATTTAATGGTTTCATACCACTATTTATTTTATATTCAATGGTTTCATACCACTATTTATTTCATGTTCAATAGCTTTATACCACTATTTATTTCATATTCAATAGTTTCATACCACTACTTATTTCATATTTAGTAGTTTGAGACCACTATTTATTTCATATTTAATGGTTTCATACTACTCTTTATTTCAAATTTAATCGTTTCATAGCACTATTAATTTCATATTAAATAGTTTCATACCACTCTTTTTTCATATTTAATAATTTCATACCACTTTTTTTCATATTTAATAATTTCACACCACTATTTATTTCATATTAAATAATTTCATACCACTACTTATTTCATATTTAATGGCTTCATATCACTACTTATTTCATATTTAATGGTTTCATACCACTCTTTATTTCATATTTAATGATTTCATACCACTATTTATTTCATATTCAATAGTTTCATACCACTACTTTTTTCATTTTTAATTTTTTCATACCACTACTTATTTCATATTCAATAGTTTCATACCACTATTTATTTTATATTCAATGGTTTCATACCACTATTTATTTCATGTTCAATAGCTTTATACCACTATTTATTTCATATTTAATGGTTTCATACCACTACTCATTTCACATTCAATAGTTTCATACCAACTATTTATTTCATATTTAATAATTTTATACCACTACTTATTTCATAATAAATGATTTCATCTCACTACTTTTTTCATATTTAATGGTTTCATACCACTCTTTTTTTCATATTTAATGGTTTCATTCCATTATTTCATACTGCATGTGGTGTTCTTGAGGGAAAGAACACTTTAACTTAATTCATGCAGGTTATCCAGATATTCAGTTGAGATCTATCAGAAACTGAATGTTGCAAGTTTAAGAGGAGAATATAGCTTTCAGTAACATTGTTCTTAGCGAAGCATAATACTCGTCGTACATTCTTTCCAAACCATATGGTTTATAGAAAGAATTGAGAACGATTCTTTGTAGCATTAAATGCAGACATGAGGACGGTAATGCGGTCTAGCGTATTATGAGAGGCGAATGTAACAGAACGTTCATCTTTGTTGAGGGTGAACATCAGTATGTTTGTTTGTTTTACTGATGACACATCCTTCTAGAAAATCGTTGACATAACTTTTGCATAATGTATTCGTCAGAATTTAAATCAACGATAACTTTACGGATTACAGGGTTTATTTCCATACAGTGAACACAGCAGAGAGCAAACTACTTAGAACACTGTTATTCACCACTCTAGTCTTAGGGCTGCACAGGTATGTACTGCAAATGTAAATATGACATTTTCAAACAAACTTAAACAGTTGGACTGAAGTAAGACATCTGGTCAAAAGGTTTATTTGAGCTGTGTCACAGAATGTCAGAAGTTTGGAATCCCTAACACGCTGCAGATCATGTTTCGAACTCTTAAACGTGGTAGTGTTAAAAACAAAACCAGTTGATTTTGTTATATGGCTGACAATAGTCCATAGTTTGCGAGTGTTGTTGCTGGCTGGTTATCTTTTCTCTAGGTATGGACCTAGAAAAAGAACTGTTTACTAATGATCAGTAACTGTTTAACATTTTGTAAACAGATAAGTGTTAAATATTTAGTATACTGTTTACATATGTGTATGTATATATTAAATCTTTGTTGTATTTTATATATATACACATATACATACATATGTGTATGAGTCTAGAAACATTTAACCATATGGAAGACAGCATACACAGTCACGTGGTTTGTTTTGGTTGTATAATCCAGCGAACCCCTTTCGTTTCTTTTAAGGTGAATTTAATTTAACAGGCAAAATAAGCTTTTTTATTTATCAATGCTCTGTTAACAAAAGTAGTTTTTTTTCTCAAATTACAAAAAAATCACAAAAGGTTTACCACATTCCTAAAGAAAATCACATTCGCAAACGCATGCTCAATGGTTTTCGTAAAGGTAACTAGGCTTCTGAAGCAATCGAAAGTATTTGTGGAGTTTATTAAAGACATTTTGAGTGTCCACAAATGTCAGCGGAAGTTCAAACACCTTGGGCCGGGTGAACTTTGGTTTCTCAGATTATCATCGATCAGAGAAATCAGTAGAATTGGACAATGAACTGCTGATGTCAGCGGTTGAGTCAGATCACAATCAAATCACCCAAAAAGTGTCAAGAAAGCTTAATCCTTCTTGTTCTAGCGTTAAGAACATCTTAAACAGATCGGGTATATTAGTAGACAATGGGTCTGAGTTCCGCACATACTGTCAGATGATAACAAAGCCCACTGCATAATAATTTGCAATTCAAGACAATGGGTCTGAGTTCCGCACATACTGTCAGATGATAACAAAGCCCACTGCATAATGATTTGCAATTCAAGACAATGGGTCTGAGTTCCGCACATACTGTCAGATGATAACAAAGCCCACTGCATAATAATTTGCAATTCATTGATAACCAGAAGTGAGAAAAAGCAGAAAAATTATCCGTCAAATTGTTATAGAAGATGAAAAATGGATTCTCTACGCCAACACCAAGCACAAAAATCAGTGGTTTAGCCTTGAACCGAACCTTATTCTAACAACCAACCAGGTCTATATCCGCAGACAGTCTTGTTGTCTCTATGGAACAGAGTGAGTTTAATTGACTTTGAACTATTCAGATCGAATCAGATTGTAACTACAGACTTTTATTCTCAACAACCGGACCTTTTGCACCAACATATTATTGAGAAAACGTCCAACAATAAACAGCATTCTACAGCTAGACCATATTCCGCAAAAAAATGACCCAGAACAAGGTTTGGGATTTGGATTGGGAAGCCCTGCCTCACCTTCCATAGTCCTCTGACTTTACCCTCTCAGATTACCATTTATTCAGATCTTTATTTATTAAGCTTACATGAATCTTATACCTTCTGATTAGAGTTTATGACTTCACATTTTTTTTATTAATTTCGGTAACTGTTCGCTGAGTTAATCACGTGCTTAGTTTTTACATATAATAACTTGTTCAGTCACGCTTATTTCTTGAAGCTGTATAGCTTAATCCAGTCATAATATTTAGGATAATTTGACATATGACCTTTTGGAATCGATTGGCCAATTTAAAAAAATATATATTTTTCCACTGCTTACACATACCTTAATGTGGTTTTTATTACGTTTGTTCTAGATTACGATGCTTACACATATCTTAATGTGGTTTTTATTACGTTTGTTCTAGATTACGATGCTCCCAACTAATAATTCTAGAGTTAAACAGAAACATGTGTTGGAAGCAACTTATCTTTGATTGTAAATTAATTAAACTTTCACAGCTGGAGTCAGGAAGTTGGTTCTTTCATTGTTTTTGGAGCTGAGTATATGGATATTTACTTATAGTTTTTCCAATGTTAAACATTAGTCGATGATATAACTTATGTGTTATATGAATGGATAGTGTACTGTTATTTCTAATTCTAAACCTCTTCCCTGCTCCCAGTTTCTTTTGTTGTTAATCTGGAGATGTTTACTATATTAAATGCAAGAACTTGAATTAATATATTCTAAAGTTTCATTTTTTGGTAAACTTTGAAACTTAGAATCAGATAAGTCGCATGATGAGTATTATGCATTGTTAGATTGTTACATGTATTTGAAAGAAATATAAGCTGGATGAATCTCATTGAATTGTTATTGAAATTACGATATAAATATGAATAACAAAGACACTTTTCAAGTGATCAATTAATGCGTTCTAATTACTAAAAGTTTTATTTATTGTAAGCTATATAATTAGCCAATTTGTTTTATGTATATATAACTGAAATAATTTATTCAGATGTAGATTTCCATCCGTGAACTATACAAATAACACTCTTTGATTACAAATTACACTGGTTTACAAAGAAATTGTGGCAAACACAAAAATAGCTGTTTTAACCTAATTTGGGGGTGCTGAATTCAGATTTGAAATCCGTTTTTACTCATTACCTCTAGTTTTTTAGATATGCATATTGTAAATTTTGTACACATACTGTACATAAAGGCGTATATGCATTCAGGGTTAATTTCTAATATTGTGTGACTTATGTCTTCTTTTTAGTTATTATGCAATAAATGCAAATAAATCAGATGAAGAAATGCCTCCAAGGGAAGATTCTGCCAAGTCAATCTCTTCCGAAGATATTGACTCTTCTTATTCAGGAACAAGTGGCAACGAACCACACTGGATCACGCAAGAAGACCTGAATGACTTTGCTCGTGATTTGTATCTGTCAAAACAGCAGTCAGAGCTCTTGGCTTTTCGGCTTAAACAGTGGAACCTGGTTCAGGAAGATGTAAGGATCACCAGTTTCAGGAATCGGAACAAAGACCTTGCTTCATTTTTCGACATGGAAAACAAGTTGTGCTACTGCACAAATGAACCTGGCTTGATCACTTTCCTTGTTTTGCCACATAATCCTTCAGACTGGCGTCTTTTCATAGACTCTTCCAAGCAAAGTATCAAGGGAATAAATATCCCAGCATTCCCACTGCACACTCTGTCCATCTAAAGGAGTCCTATGACAATATGGAGCTTCTTTTAGAAGCTGTTAAGTACAACCAGTACCAGTGGAGTCTGTGTGGGGACCTCAAGGTCATTGGTCTTCTTATGGGTATGCAAGCAGGCTTCACAAAGTACTGTTGTTTTCTCTGTCTCTGGGATAGTCGAGCTGTATCCCAGCATTACAAGCAGAAAGACAGGGAGTCGAGAAGCACTTTCGTTCCTGGCGAACACAGCGTCAAGGAGAATCCTGTGATTGACATAAAGAAGGTGCTTCTTCCTCCTCTTCACTTTAAACTTGGTTTGATGAAGAATTTCGTGAAGGCCATGGACAAAAATGGTGCTGCCTTCCAACACTTGTCTACTGTGTTTCCAAGTCTCAGTGCTACTAAGCTCAAAGAGGGCATCTTTGTCGGACCTCAAATCCAAGAAGTGCTGAAGGATACTGATTTTGAGGAACTTCTTACCTTAAAGGAACTGAGAGCATGGGAAGCATTTAAGTCAGTCTGTAGTGGCTTCCTTGGTAACACACGCGTACCAAATTACCAAGCCTATATTGAGAAGTTGCTGAAGACTTATGAGGATATGGGATGCCGAATGTCACTCAAAATTCATTTTCTCCATTCTCACCTCAACTTCTTCCCTCCAAACCTTGGAGCAGTGAGTGATGAGCACGGAGAAAGATTCCACCAAGACATTACGAAGATGGAGAGCAACTACCAAGGCAAGTGGAACCCCAGCATGATGGGAGACTTCTGCTGGATGCTCTTGTGTGACATCCCGGAGGCAAAATACACCAGATCATCTAAGAAAACACACTTCTAACTGTCTGCGGTACTATGAATTGTGTACATTGTGTCATCCAAGTATATCTATTCCGTCAATGTTCTTTATCTATCCTGTTTTATCTGTAATAAGCTGCTGCAACTGTTGAAATAAGCACGTATATACTCTGTATAAACTAAAATGAGACTATGTAAAAGCCAGAAAACTAGAGGTGATAGAGCAAAACTGTTTATAAATTTGAATTCAGCACACCCAAATTAGTAAAAAACACCTATTCACATTCTTGCCTCAGACAAAAAATATTTTTTTGTAAACCAGTGTTATTAACTTCTTTTTTTTCCACAAATATATTAACTGTTACCTGATGTTCATTGGAGTCATATATATTTATGTGATGACAGACAATACTGACGTCTTAACCCTAATATGTATTACTGACTTCGTTATATTATTCATGAATTACGTGACACTTCCTCGACTGTAATGTCGAATTTTGTCATTTGTAATGGAATAATATATAGGAGAAAAGATTCATCCTAATTTCTTCCTCTGCTTGTCTAGAAAAAAAAAAGACACCGTGGAGTGAAATGAACTGACGAATGAAAAAGTAACTTGTTTTATCACTTTTCAGGTACAGAGAAACTCTCAGAATTTCTGTTTATAAATGAAATTATTTGAAGCAGCAAACTCCGTAAGGTGACTGAAGAAGGAGCCCTAGTTCATTGCTGGTTACTGTTGTCCAACGTCTTGAAAAAGTAGGTCCAGATTCATTGTAGGTTACTTTTGCCCATTGTCTTGAAATATCGTATTTCATTTAAGTTTACTGGAGTTTTTACCTCCTAATGATGGTCGGTTATATTCAGTATTTTCCCTACGGATAGTGTTCGTATTTCAATAAGTTGGGTATGTGTAATTTATTATATTCCGGTTAATAGCATTAATTACAATTACTTGTAATTCTCACAGTTAAATCCCATTTCTTAGTACATCTGGCTCATGACATTCCAGTGAGGATCCTTGATTTCTTGGTTATTTTAGGACCTCTTGACTTCACTAATGATTAGTTAACCTTACTAGAGTAAAAAAAAAATTACTTTTTTGGTGTAGCAACTGAGTTTGTTTGGAGAAAAATACTGTTTTTTCCAAGTTATTCTATTTTACTTTCATGTAACAAGGAAGACACCTGCTAAACGAGGAGGTGACGAAAGCTGAGAAGTGTTGTGTATTGGTGTTAGTGTGGAGATGTGAGAAGTGTTGTGTATTGGTGTTAGTGTGGAGATGGAACTACGAATCATCCCTAAATAGAGCTTGTTTTGCAAGACTGTTACTTTTTCAATAACTTAGGTCCTACCATAAAACTGTGTTCATACTCACTGACGTAATCAATTCAACCAGGAAGAAAAGCCAGAAACGGTGGAGTTTCGGATCAGTGTGGAGAGAGGACTTTTTATTATATTTCTACTGTCACCATCCAGCAAGTAGCGCCTCCTATCCTGAATAATTACGTGATTTTGAGAAGTACACATCTCAGACATTTTCAATTATCCAAAACAACTTACTCTAATAAGGATTGACTTGAAGTGATATCGGAAACAATTAGAAATCTTTTGGCCTGATTATGTCACCTGAATCAGGTCTGTGGCCACTTAAATGCTTAAAAGTAAGATCTATATTATTGTTGAGATCCTCAACACATGTGTTATAATGTTCTGGTCAATCCCACTATTTGCTGATAAAAGAGTAGCCCAAGAGTTGGCGGTAGGTGGTGATGACTAGCTGCCTTCCTTCTGGTCTTACACTGCTAAATTAGGGACCGCTAGCACAGATAGCCCTCGAGTAGCTTTGTGCGAAATTCAAAACAAACAAACAAATCCTGTATTTTACTTTGACTTGTTTGAGATGATGAAGTGCGGGAGGCATTAAAAATGATGGGTGAAAAAGGGGAAGATAGACAAAGGCGACACAAGAGAAGTGAGCCAGACCGCAGCCCGCATTACAAAAAGCCGATGATATATCAACTTAAAAGGACTCGATTCAGGGTCGGGCAAAAATATTGCCTTGGGTGGGATATAAAGATCCAATGCCTGAGATTTGGATGTGGGGAGAAACGGAAGTGCCCCATTTAGATGTGGGGTAAACGGGATCAGTGTATAAGTGTTGTCGGTCTTTCAAAGCGTCCTGGTGGATCTTGGAGAGCATGTTATGATTGGTTGGATTATCACTGTTTCTGATTGGAGGAGAGATTTCCTTAAGATCCAACCAATGGCAGCTACAGGTTACTCACTTGTAATCTGGAATCTCTGTTTAGTGAAGGTTTAATATAAAATGATTCTTTGGTTTTTCTTGTCTTCCAGAATGTGTTTCTCCCGGTTTATTCTGTGTCCAGTTGATGCATGCTCTGTAATGGCTGAATTTTGTGTTGTACTATCTTGATGTTCTTTCATTCTTGTTACGAGTTTTGTATCGTTGTATACGTATCTCTGATCTTTGCTAATGTTATATAAACGAGCGACTCGTTATATTGTGTGTATATATGCCATTCAAATTTGTTTTAAGTTTTAACATAATTTTCAGTAGCTTTAGAAGGAACACTTAAAAAAAAACAAGTCAAATTTTAGGATTGGTGTCGGTTGAAAATGGACCGGATTGGACTTATTGGACGGATTATTTACTTTTCAAATATATCCTATTGATACGTTGTTGACCATTACCTACAAGGTCATACAAGTTCAGGTTCAAAAGGTCCTCTACAATCGTCAGTAAATCTTGACTAAAAAATAAAAACTTTGATCTGTCGAAAACAGTTGTGTTGATTTAAGTTTTGTTAGTCACATCTACGTTATTACGTTTATGTGTTATTCCTATGATTTGTGTTTAGATATATACAGTTTCCTTTGTTATATTTCATATAACTTTCAGTTTACTAATAACCACAGAAACTGTGCTGCATCGCTCTTCAGATCTACGTTATCAATTTATATAGAACTCACTCACACTAATCTAACGACAAAAGGATTAGATTTCATTTTACGTGCCTTAAAAACTAAACTTTTGATTGTCACAAACTGATACGCTTAAATATTGTTCGATTGTAAATATGATAAGAAAATATTAACGTTTCAAAGCAAATATTTCTGTGTGTGCATTTTCTCTGACTATTCCTCACTTTCATAAGAAGAAAAATAAAGTATAACGAATTTCAAAATACTGCTGCCTGGATAAACACGCCCATACATTTGCAGTATTTTTGAAACTAAAACTGAAGGATCCCTAACCGCTTCACATATTTTACTTATTCCTAACGAGCTTTTTCTGTGCCACGAATTAAAATTTATTTTAAGAACTGGAAAATTTTAAAGATTTTTCATCATCTTATCAAAAAAGAAGAAATTCGTGACGACGATAAATCCGCTTGAGGTAAATTTTAACTTTACCTGAATATAACTCATGAAGGTCGAAACGCTGTTCTGTAGTTTATTTTACTTGAAGTTTTAATATCCATAAAAGCCGTCTTGAGAAGACATAAAGAATAAATAGATAAAGTTTGTTTTGAATTTCGCGCAAAGCTACACGAGGGCTATCTGTGCTAGCCGTCCCTAATTTAGCACTGTAAGACTAGAAGGAAGGCAGCTAGTCATCACCACTCACCGCCAACTCTTCGGATACTCTTTTACCAACGAAGAGTGGGATTGACTGTCACATTATAACGCTCCCACGGCTGAAAGGCCGAGCATGTTTGGCGCGACGTGGATGCGAACCCCTGACCCTCGGATTACTAGTCGAGCGCCTTACGTAAGTAACTTCCGTGCTCGGACAGAAAAACAAAACGTGTAGCAAAGACTAACAGGAAATAAGTAGACATAATCATGAGACATAAACTGTGAAAATCACAGACCAAGGTCATCCTGAGTATAAAACAAGAACGGTTAACAGCACACGTTAGAATAACTTTTAATTGTGAAAATAAAAATGAAATTTTGTTATCTCCATGATGACAAACTATTTGTTAGTTTTGCTGTTGAGCGAAAAAACAAAACATAATACCTCACCATAAGCGATGTGTTCCCCGCTCGCCATCAATATTAAAAACCGATTTGTAGCGTTATAAGTCCTCATACGAACCTCCCAGTCTTCGAAAGGGTTATAGAAACAATATCACGCTGTATGAGGTCTGTTACACAACGCGAAACACATGTTGAAAATTATATTGGTTGAAAACAATAAGAGTAAAGCTACGGATATTATAGTTGAGTGCACTGTAGACACAAACCTTTTACTGCGTTTCTATTTAGTATCGTAAGAGCTACACTTCAGTCGCAACAGGAAATACAGAATTCTTATCTGTCCTTTTAATAACTAGATCCTGTTATCTGACGAAAGTTTATTGGAATTTGTTAATAGCTCGTGTGATTTGTATCCCTTTGTTCATTTGATACTTTAACCGAAGATGTACATATTTGTTCATATGCTCTTGAATCAGGGTTACGTGACAATCTCACGATCTACTGGGCTCTAAATTAGACTCATTGTTTGAAGAGTAAGCTTTACGGACTTTTAGTTTTTACACGGGTATTTTTAAGTGAATTTCAAAGCTTCAAAGTGAGATTCTCCAGTGATAGAACGTAACTGAAATGTCTCCTTCATTCATCTGTTTCCGACTCACTTCAGGCTCTGTTGTTTTATCACAAGAATGCTTTTGTTTTAGATTAGCTGCAATTCTGAAATACACCAAAGCAAACCACATGAGCAGTTTCGTTGCTATGTAATAAAGTATTTGTAATACATATATGTAACACCATGAAAATCTACCTGGAATATGAAAATATAGATATAAATAACGATACCGCAGACAAAACCTAATATAGCTAATAACTGGCTACAGATGCTCCTACAAAAAATGTTTTTTGTTTTTTTACTACATCTTGGGAATTTTAAAAATTCGAATTTCTTCTGGTACCTGTCTCATCCACGGACTATCCGTACCATAACTTTTTTGGATTTGTGTTTTTAGTGTACGTTAGACTGGAAAAGGTAAAACATATTTGAGTACTTATGATTTAGGTACATTCAGTCGACTGTAAATAAATATTGAAGACTATAATATGTGTATATTATAACAGACATCGAACCATCATCGATATGAGGTTAAATTCATTGCAATGTTCCTCTGTTTTTAAATATGTCTGCCGAGATAATAAAGTTTAGTTTCGGTTTGTAATTGTGTCTCTGAGGGGGTTTGTTTCCCTGCCCCTAAAACAAAGGCAAAGAAAAGCTAATATTTATTCAATAGAAATATCATGCTAATTTCTGTCCATTGTTAATTTATTGGAAGAGCGGTTAGTTGATGTACGAGTACATAAACAGGTTGATTGTGAAAACAACTAAACGTGATAGAACCATCAATGAAATATTAATATTGGGATAAAAGTAATTGAAGGAAAACATTGCCAGGAGTGGATAACTTGGATCAATAATACCACAGTCACATTGAAACCGGTTCTGCGGGCTATACTATGTCACAGTCGCATTGGAACCGGTTCTCCGGGTTCTGGTTCAATTTTTCTGTTGGAACAACTTAATTCTTACCATCTCAGCAATAGAAAAGAGACAACAAACCATTCTGACCACGTCTTTTCATTTTTATTCCAACAAGAAACGTCTCTCCATTTCTAAATACAGTAGTAGAAATACTTATACTCAGAACAGCCATTTTGGTTTATGAGAATAATCTTTCTTGATAGTATATTATTTGTTTAGTTATAAAATCACAGATTGAGTATTTAGATATTATTACACCAGAACTATTTTACTTCAATACTAATATAATATTATTTTGGTCTGTGGCTCAACTAACATGTCTGAAAATAAATCAATCCTCTCGTTAAACGTTTGACATTCGTTTGTATTTCTCTGGTGAAATACACAAAGAGAAGATAATCACAAAAAACAATAAAAATGGCACTTAATATCATAGCGGAAGAACACAAAGTACAACAGTGTCAGCAGAACTTTTGTCTCTTCATCTGTTCAGAAGACAAGAGTCAACACAAAACTGTACACAAAATACATTTAACACAACACACGGGTACAATAATTTCTTACAATATTTGTTTATTGGTCTACAACAAGCAAGAACACACACCAGTGACAATACGTTATTCCATACGTGTAATATAAACATTGAAAGTTTTAAGTTAAAGGTAAGAGAAAAACAGAGGATGAGATCTCAATACAATACAGTGTTCCCTCGCCACTTCGCGGGCTTGGCCGACCCCCCCCCCACACACATATATATAAAATAATAAACATTAAATCTAAAATATAGCATTAAATACCATTAAAATATTAAAAATAAATATAATTAATAGTGTAAAGAAAAAAACAGGTATATTTTGAGATATAAACATATATTTGAGTTTATAACAGCGTGAAAATGGAAACAGAACCAACTAGAAAGGCTATAGATGTACGCATTCTGCGTCTGCGAAAGCTACGCGAGATCAGCTTCATGGCGTAGCGATGTGCAAGACGGGCTATGATTGGTGCAGAAATGAAAGACGGCTAATGACAGCTACCCATTTTGATTGTCTTTCACCATTGCTACATGTCTTCAAAATATTCATAAGGCATTGCAAGAGATGAAGCCCTGCACCGTTAATGCAAGCTGGAAGAAGTTGTGGCCTGAGTTTGTGCACGACGACAAGGGATTCACGCCTGAAGAAATCCAACACTCGGCTGTTCAAAAAGCTGTGCAATTAGCTTCGTTAATCAAAGGTGAAGGATTTGCCGAAATGACGAAGGAAGACGTAGATGAACTGATTGACTTAGGATCCGAACCACTCGCCGACCAAGACTTAGAAGCACTGACGAAGTCTGCTGCCGAGAAAGACGACGAATAGGAAACACCGAAAGAAGCCGAGGAAACAATCGAGCAAAGTGGATGGTCGTTAGAGCGGTTAGGTAAACTAATTAACGAAGTGAAGGAGTGCTCACAGGAATGGGACAACGATATGGTTCGATCAGTACAATTTTGCAATAAAATAGAAGAACTGATGACTCCTTATCAAATGATTTTCGATAGGCTAAAGAGGCAGAGAAAACAACTTCCAATAACAATGTTTTTCCAGCCGAGCAAGAAAGAAAGGGTACCGGTGGCAAGTACTGTTCCTGAAGTTGTAACGACCGACGAAGAAATTGCCGATTCACCTTCCACAGAAGAGGAAGTGGTGTCCCCCAAAAAGACACCACCTGCTGAAGATATGTAATTTTCAATTTTAAGGCTTAATATCTTAATAATTGTTCTTATTATTTCAGCAATAATGAACAGTATTGTAATGGGAGGGTTAAATAGTTGTACAGGGAGGGTTTTAAAAGTCTAAATGCACATAAATATGTACGTAAAAATCGGCGATCCCACTTCGCGGAAAATCTCCTTTCGCGGGGGGTTTTGGAACGCATCTACCGCGATACACGAGGGAACACCGTAGACGATTACGTGTGAAAAATTATACAATTTGAATCATCTGAACTCAATGATAATATTGCAAAAAAAAAAAAAATTCCGCTCAATATTCCAGCAGAAACCATGCTATCATATTGTAATTAATTATAATCTCACAAACCAATCCATTTTGACTTTCCACATACACGTAACAAAACATTAAACTTTTTTGCTGTATCCACTACGAAAAATCGAACCTCGTAGGCTGTCTGACCGAAGTAATGATAATGACAGAGCTCGAGATAGAGTTAATTAATACAATAATGGCTAATACGATATACCTCTAGTGTTTCAATAAAATTTATATTATACAACATACTAGATTAAAATTATTTAAAATTAAAAGCATAAATGAAAGTCACAGAAAATACATTTGGAAAACAGTAATGACAAATCGAGATTTAGTTTTAAGCACAACACTGTGGAGGTCACAATCTAACGTAGTCATATAAATACGTATAACAAAAATGTGATACACGAATTTTGATATTTGTAATTAATCTCAACCGAAGACACACGATGTTTATTCTGCTAACTTCATGATCAGACCCGGCATGGCCAAGCGGGTTAAGACGTTCGACTCGTAATCCCAGGGTCGCTGGTTCGAATCCTAGTCGCACCAAACATGCTCGTCTTCCCAGCCGTGGGGGCGTTATAATGTGACGGTCACTTCCACTATTCGTTGGTAAAGGGGTAGCCCAAGAGTTGGCGGTGGATAGCGATGACTAGCTGCGGTGGATGGCGATGACTAGCTGCCTTCCCTCTAGTCTTACACTGCTAAATTAGGGACGGCTAGCACAGATCGCCCTCGTGTATCTTTGTGCGAAATTAAAAAAAAAACAATAAAAATAATTAACTTCACTTACTTTTAAATCAATTACATTTTCTTATAATAGCGGAACGATTGAAACTTCGTATTTATAAGTAATGGTTGTTTTTTGTTGTTGTTTTTGTATTAAGTATAAAGTTACAAAATGAGCTAACGGATATCGAAACACTATCTGATGTTGTAACTCCGACTGTGCTACTGAGATGTGTAACTAACCGTGTTATATAATACACTAAAAATATTAATTTTTTTACAGATTGTGATTGATGAATAAACTAAGAAATGTTTAAAATTAATCACCAAACATGAAGTTTTAATTTGCGGTTTCTCTATTGGTGAGCTTGATAAATAATTAACTTTTAATCAGTATTTTACTTATTCAAGGATAAATGTTTAACATGATCGTTTTCAAAATTAAACTTATTAATTAATGTTTTTATTTGAGAAAGGTTAAATTGATATATCTTTTTTTAAAAAAATAATTAACCTACATTAATGATAAAATAAAATATTGTTTAAATTACAAGAATATCAATCTAAATTAATTCATTTTTTTCTTTTGCTTCTTATTTTTATAAGAAAACTATCTATAAAGAAAACGAATCAGCGATACAATAATTATTCGTATTAAAAAGAGTAGAAATATTAACATTTTGGTTTAATCCATAAGGATTCAATGTTTTTCATTTCACAATGCAGAATATCTCTCGTTTAAATCTATTGTTTTCTTCGTTAACAATTTTTGGTATAATATTGTTAGTTTAAGAAAGGTAAAAGAATGAATTCCACAGTACTTCTATTCTATGGCGATCATTAAATAATTTGTAATTGGATATGTATATGTACTGGATTCCAATATCATGTTCAGGTAATATATCTATTATATTATTTATTTTAATGATGAGAGGTGGAGAGACGACATGTGAGGCATCGTTTGCTATGCGTCTTATAGTATGTGCAGCAATTTAACTGTAATAAATAGAAGTTAAGTCTGGTAGAATGTGTATCCCCGCAGCAATGGGGGCCATACCTTCACAGCCACCTCCAATACTTAAGATACCTTTCTTAAATCCAACATTACAGCTTATATCCTGTATATTCATTTAATTTCTGAAGCGTCTTCAATTTTGTTTATTGTGTGAACTTGTTTTCTTCATTAACATGTCGATGGGGTTGAATTTGCTGTTTTTTAATGCAGTTCTTTCTTTTGATGTTAATTCTAATGTTTCGTACGTATTCTAAGTGCCAATTATTTTATGTTACCAAAGGGATAATATATTCAGTTCAATATCACTTTAAATATTTATTTCAACCCCTATAAATTGATCAATTCATTTTTGCTGGAAGATTTCAGTTTTAAATTAATAATTTTATTTTCTCCAAAAATATATTAATATATTTATAAACTTTATTTCATCTATTAATTACTTCTAATTACCTTTTTGCTCGTGAAATAATTAATAATTAATTTCCCATTTGTTGATTTTGTTTTCATGTTTTTGCAGGTTTTAGTAATCAGCAAATTAAAGCTGTTTTCCGAATTTCAAAATTCCATGGTTTTCAAATAAACTCTGATGTTTCAGCTGTAAGTGAATTATGAAAGGAAGTCAGCGTAATTATTCTGCTGAGAACCAAAGAAACAACTTGTTTTTCTCACTGTGTGACTTTACATTGGTCAGTTACTACATTCTGTATTCGGTATAAGAAATCACTTGGACTCTAAGGTTTTTGTTTTACTGCAAAGTGGGCTCTTTCGACGCTGTATCGGTAAATACCATGGAAAGGCTGTTTTTTTTAACAACAAAGAATTGTTTGATTTCCCAATTATCTAACTGACTGTAATAATCTCTACCCTCTTAATTGTAAGAAGTAAGCGTAAATTTAGGTTACTGTTAACAAAAGTACTGACGAAAGTGAATTCGGTCAAACTATCTGAAGCAAACCAAACCTATATTACTATTACAAGTGTTACATTATGACTTAAGATATAACTTAAGTAATGTTTAATTAAAGACAAAATGAAATTTTCAAATGAGTAGCAGTCAGACACAATTAGTACATTATATATTCAATATCCACTCATATTATATCACTGTTTTTATCTTTATAACACTTAATGTTGCTCATAATATTGTGAAATTCTATTTCCAGTAGCAATACAGCACGGTTATCATATACAGATTAAAGAGGAAATTCTATAATAAGAATTAAAAATACAAAAGGTTTTACTTTCTGGAAAAGTGTACGGTTTATACGGTAGTTACGATGTGAAGATAGTGAGTTGGTTTATACGGTAGTTACGATGTGAATATAATGAGTTGGTTTATTTAGAAGTTACGATGTGGATATAGTGAGTTGGTTTATATGGTAGTACCGACGTGAATATAGTGAGTTGGTTTATGCGGTAGTTAGGATGTGAAGCTGGCTAGTTGGCTTATGCGCTCACTTAAGCGCTTCTGTAAACACACTTGTTTTCGTGACTGAAAAGTTCCTACCCACACAAACGTATTATTGGTATTCTGGTTGGTTGTCATGTCGTTGTATACTTATTGTTCTTTGTATTCCATTTCTTCCTGGAACAAACATTCTCCAAATTATTTTTCTTTGTATTGTGCAACTGCAGATTGTGCAACTAATCTAAACACGATCACTATCACATTTCTTTGTCACATCAGCCTACCAACACTTAGAAACGATTGTTTTACAAAAACCTTCGTGAAGACGAAATTGAAAAAAATTATAGGTATCGGCCCGAGCTCTCTGATATGCTTGTTTCCTCGTGTTCAATTTTGTTGGAGCTAACAGATTTGATAGGAAACATACAGTAATGTCATTATATTTATATTTCGATTCTCTATAACATCAACCGAGCTAAACAAACTACAAAACAGCTGGTACGAAACGACAGAGATGGTCGATTGATTGGTAATGCTAAAAATACGGTGAACATCTGGTGAATTGTGGCAGAGACTCGTTTTTTGTACGGAGAATGTTTTCTTTACAAAATACAGTCCTAGGATTAATGGAGATATTCTTATAACAAGGAAGAATCTTGAAGTTAATAATCGAACGCCTTAACACGCTTGGCCATGTTGGGCGAACCTAATACTTCTATATTACGTTGTTTTTATTAGGTTTGCTTGGCATAGCCAAGCGTTTTTTAAGGCGTTCGATTCGTAATCCGAGGATCGCGTGTTCAACTCCCGGTCACACCAAACATCTTCGCCCTCCCAGCCATGGGGACGTTATAATGTGACGGTCAATCCCACTATTCGTTGGTAAAAGAGTAGCCCAAGAGTTGGCGGTGGGTAGTGATGACTAGCTGCTCTCCCTCTAGTCTTACACTGCTAAATTATGCACGGCTAGCGAGATAGCCTTCGAGTAGCTTTGCGTGAAATTCAAGAAACAAACAGTATCAGGTTTTTCGAAAAATAAGGGTGTATTTTGATATCAAAATTTTAGTCATATAAGCAACCTGTCTTTTTCAAGACTTCATATAATAAAATAAAGTTTTATTCTATTCATTAGTGCTTTTATTATTTTCTTAAAACTTTATCTAGAATATTCCAGACCTTTACAATTAATGATGGAGAGAAACAAATCGCGCCTTGGTCATAATGCGTCGCAATCAATTTGAAATATGAACCTAGAACAGGGTGGAGAAACCGCCTCCGAACGTACAGTACGGCGTTGGTTCCAAAAGTTTTGTGATGGAAATGTAATTTTTAAAGATAATTAGAGCAAAAAACGTCTTTCTACTGTTGGAATTGACAAACTAAGAACATTAGTGAAAAAAATTCAAACTGTTCGGGAGATGGCACGAGAATTGGATGTTGACTTTTTTACAATATCAGACCAACTCGAGCAATTTGGAAATTTGGAAAAAGATCGACAAGTGTACTCCACACGAACACAGTGAAAAATCAGAAAAATCACCGTTTTGAATTGTGCAAATATCGATATTGTGCAACAGAAACAACGTATTTCTTGATCGGGTTGTCACTGCAATGAAAAGTGGACCCTTTACGACAACAGAAAGCGATCTGTACAATGGCTGAACCATGACAAGGCTCCAAAACACTTCCAAAAACCAAAGCTGCACCAACAGAAGATTATGGTCTCTGTATGGTAGTCTGTGGTTTGTATTATCCATCACAACCAGCGCCTTAATATTCCAGCGGAGGTTTACTATTTATAATTATAAGGAATTCATAGAAACTTGTGTGACAACATGCAGCACTAGTGAATCGAAGAGAACCAATCAGGCTTCAAGATAATTTTCGGCCACACGTTTCTCAAATTACACTGCCGAAGTTCAACGAATTGGGCCATTAAATATTACCTCATCCTACTTACTTCCTAGATCTGTTACCTATCGACTTCCCACAAAGAACGGTTTTAAATAAGATTTGAAATTTAGAACTTGAGTTTGGCATAAATAATACTCGTTGGCAGAATTTTGAAGATTCACTAGGTTTTTATTTTGATTAACAAAGTTGCTTTTACATTTTTTTATTTCTTATTATTGTTAAAATTTAAAACCTGCCATTATTTGTCGAACAACCAAATGTTAATTTCATTTATTGTAACAAGAGGTTTATTACACTAGCGCCCTACTAAACTTATTAATTAAAAACACTTAATATTTACTAATTCATTGTTATTTTAATTATTGTTTCATTTTTATTCATGATGAATAAAAATCTACACATTGGGTTAATAGCTTTCACTTATCACGAGCACTAAAACTAGGGTTTTTATTGGTATAATCCGATAGATTTCCACTGAGCAACGAAGGAGCATATTGTGTAATAAATTATATTCGATAAGTGGGAAAATTTTCTGAAATATTTTGTACTTTTTTAGAGCAAAGCCGCATTAGGCTATCTGTTGTGTCTACCAAGGGAATCGAGCTACCGAATTTAGAGTTGTATGTCAGAATCTTGCCGTTGACCCAAGGGTTAAATTATGAGTTTATAACTGGTTATCGAGGATCGCCAATATTTCAAACAATGTCTCTCATTTTGTAGTAAAAGAACAATATAAATGAAACAGCATTGAATCATACCAATTGATATATTCATGTTTACTATTTATATGGTTATATGTTGTGTTTGTTTTGAATTTCGCACAAAGCTACTCGAGGGCTATCTGTGCTAGCCGCTCCTAATTTACCAGTGTAAGACTAGAGGGAAGGCAGCTAGTCATCACTACCCACCGCCAACTCTTGGGCTACTCTTTTACCAACGAATAGTGTGATTGACCGTCACAACATACTTGTCTAGTTCAGTATTTCACTGATACATCTGTACAACATACAGATGTACCAATTATAGTTCGTGTGGAGTCCACTTGTCGAGCTATTTCAATTTTCCAATTTGCTCGAGTTGGTCTGATATTGTGAAAAAGTCAACATCCAATTCTCGTGCCTGGTTGACTATCTTACTGGTATATCTAAACAACATACAGTTGTACATGGCTGAAAGGGGGAGCGTATTTGGTGTGACGAGGATTCCAGCCCACGACAAGTCGAGTACCTTAACTATGGGGCCATGTCGGGCCTATTTTATTCTAAAATTAATAAACAATAAGGTTTATCCTGATATTAAAGTTTTATTTTTTCTTTTGAACTTTGTGTAAAGCTACACAAGGACCATCTGCTAGCTGTCTTTAATTTAGCTGTGTAAAGCTTCAATGAAGGCAGCTTGTCATCACCAACCATTGCCAATTCTTGGGCTACTCTTTTACCAAAAAATAGTGGGATTAGACATAACATTATAATGCCTCCAAAGCTGAAAGGCCGAGCATGTTTGGTGTGACTGGGATTTGTGTTCGAGCTCCTTAACCACCTGGAAAAAGCAGACCTAAAACCGAATGGAGAAACATGTTGGGGGTAGCTTCGCAAAACTTTTCCGTAAATGTGCAAATAAATATCAGCTTGCTGGCCTGTAAATCCAATAGTTAATGCCCGGCACGGCTAATTGGGTTAAGGCGTTCGACTCGTAATCTGAAGGTCGCGGGTTCGAATTCCGATCGCACCAAACATGCTCGCCCTTTCAGCCGTGGGTGTGTTATAATGTGACGGTCAATCCCACTTTTCGTTGGTAAAAGAGTAGCTCAAGAGTTGGCGGTGGGTGGTGATGACTAGCTGCCTTTCCTCTAGTCTTACACTGCTAAATTAGTGACGGCTGGCACAGATAGCCCTCGAGTAGCTTTGTGCGAAATTCAAAACAAACATAATCAAATGAATTCCAGTTCGAGGCTGC
>VWRL01001575.1:0-26056 GCA_011833715.1 Carcinoscorpius rotundicauda | reverse complement strand
CAGTTTTCACAAAATAGAAAAATAAAAAGGAATGGGAATTAGAGAATATGATAATGTAAAGAAACATGTAGGAAACAATACTAATATATGGGAAATAGAAAAATGAATAAAAATATATGTGATATTAATATATAGGAAACAATACTAATATACGGGAAATAGAAAAATGAATGAAAATATAGGTGATATTAATATATAGGAAACAATACTAATATAGGGGAAATAGAAAAATGAATAAAAATATAGGTGATATTAATATATAGGAAACAATACTAATATATGGAAAATAGAAAAATGAATTAAAATATGTGATATTAATAAAAAAAATGAAAATATATTACAAAGTTGTTTTGAAATTTTTTAAAGAGATGCACAAAGATCATTAATTAAAAGACTGAGAATGATGTCATACTGTTATAGAATTTAACAGTGCTATCCAATAAACATCCTTGTTTTCTTTCTAAAAGTGGAAAAGATTCACAAATAACAATGAGCAGTTATGTTGAAACTCGAGAAAAGTAAATTACCTTAAACAATATCAAACCTAATGAAGGACAGTTGCTTGAAACTGTTTTTGTCCTTTTTCTAACTTTAAGTATTTATAAAAACAATATTTCTTTTGTGAAGAGAGGATTCCATATACTGTAGACCAGCACAGTGCTTCCTTGTACCTAGAAAAGCATGAGACCTGTACAAGTAAAACTTTATACAACTTTCCCTAACAATGGCTAGTGACCAATAAAAGCCAGCCTATTAACCTGAGACACACACAAGATCATCCTCCAATACAAAGAAAAAGCAATATGCAACAAAATTCACATAATACAAACTTGAAACTCCCATGAGTTAAAAAAAGAGAAAACAGACCTCCATGATGATCAATGAATATTAAAACTACTGTATATATATCAACCAGTCTCTGAATCAAGAAGACCAATGATTGATTTTCAGCCACGACTACAAAATAAATAGTTCTTTGAGATTTCCAAGAATATGGAAGATTATTAGTCAAAACACGGGATAAAAAGTAATAAGTAACTAGTATCTAGTAGTTAATAAAAAGATCTCAATTAACAATCAGACTGAAGTGATCATACAGGTTACTAACAATGACAGTTCATGAGCATCAGAACTGTGGGATGAACTAAACAAATACAAAAACTTGTTCACCATTTACTATTCAGATAACTAGAATAGACTGATATTTCAAGCAAGACTAAGAAAAGAGGATTCTAAAGTATTCTAGAGATGTTTCTCAAGCAAATTAGAATGACCAAATACAAAGTTCACCAAAATAATTACAGCACAAGTAAACAATCTGATTAACAATTATTCTGAAATTCTTTTAAAGCCTGTAGAAAGGTCCAGTGAATTAGTCAACAGAAAAAATATAAAAAAAGAGAATAAAAGCAAATAACTTCATGAAGAAATCACAATTCCAAAAATTACGTGACAAAATAAGTCATTTTCACTTACAGCTGTGATAAGACATATAACTGGATTCCTCGAAGTTCAAGAGAGCGAAGTCAACAAAAACGTATCAATTACAAACATATATGTAATTCATTCAGTCATTGTCTAATTTAGCAGAAATACCTTTGTTGCAATATATGGAAAATAGTCAAGTAAGGAAACTGTTATTGTATTAAAGTCTATCTTTATACTGTGTGTTTGTGTCCCAGGAACCACATTTCTTACATTATACATACATTGCACCTCACTACTATAACAACTGAATAACACAAGCAAAACCAGGTTAATACATGTAATTCATCCTTACTGTTAAGCTGAATTCAGAGAAAGTACATCTTACTTAAAGAGATTAGACTAAATATTTGTCCACAGAAGACCATCCTTTCCTTTTCACTACTGGCTTACATTATACACTTTATCTTATTAGTATGATAAAGCTGACTTAAAACTGTAAAATGTTCAAAGTTGCATCACCGACTTCAATCTTTTTTCACATCATCTACCTTTGTACCAAACTCACTGACTCTTTAATATTTTGGAGAGTGTATGTTAAGAATAAAAAATAGTATATCAACTTAGAAAACCTGATGTCCTGGATTAAAAAAATGTCTATGAGAGAGAAATTGACCAAAACCAACCTAAGACAAATAACATCCTCAGAATAAGCTACACAAAAAACAGTTGAAATGAAAGAACCAGAACAATCCCAAGTTCCTCCACCATGCTGTATCAAGATGATTGTAAAATGTTTGCACCTACTGTTTCTAGGCCCTACCAGCCATATAAGTTAAACCAAAAATTAACTTTTAAGAAAAATTTTCATAAACCTATAGTTTTCATAGGCCCTAGGCACTGTGTCTAATAAATAATTCAACCCTGCCTTCACAATACAGATAAAGTATAATTGTAGGGGGAAGTCAAACATCCATACAATGTGCAAAAACTTATGTTTTTTGCTTTTACTCTATATCCAAAATCTAGACAATGGGAACTGACTTTCATATGGGACCAGAATGATGAAACCTAACCAAACCAGTGAACTGCAATTTGAGGTCTCATTCCTTTGGTCAATATATATGATGTCATCTACACAAGCAGAAAACCACTTCCCTACTCTGCACTGAATTGTATTTTTGAAGATATTTTAAGCCATTAAACAATTCAGGACAATACCCCACATTCCACTACTACAGTGACTTGGAATTGAAAATTGATAAGGACACCCAACTCCACCAGAAGGAAAGGGAGTGTGATACGTGGTGGAAAGTTTGGAAATATGACAACACCTAAAATAGTGAAATAGGTGACCATGAAACTATTTTTTTAAAGTAGACCAAGCTGATTTATTCAATATAAGGCATGGCAGGATAGGCAGCTATCACATTCTGTTTTACTCCTGTAGTCCATGATTGGTACAGTCTGGGATGGGTGTATTTGTGAAGCAATTTTGTTGCAAAGTTAATCCTCAAGCAACCTTGTTGAATACCCCATCTTAACAGTGTGCACTGAATGGCCATGGAATATATTTAGGTGTGTATACATGGCAGAAAAGTGTAGATTTTAAGGTTAAAGAATAATTGATCAGGCAACACTTGCCACGGAGTGTGATCCAAACAGAGAATTACAATGAGAATGGAAATAAGGCATCTGAAAAAGCAGAAAAAGATTAAATACAACTTATCCAGGCTTGTTGTCACATGAAATCTAAAGAATGGTCCTGAAGAGGAAGTAGAAAGCCTGTGCAAATAATGAGAGAGAAACATATTACATGTAGTCCATATGCCTAAGAATTTCCTAAAACAGATGATGAATATGAGATGCCAGAAAAATGGTAAGATGCCTAATTTGATGAGAAGACACCTGGAGCAATGTATGGGAGAATAAAGAAACATAGGAATAAACCAATCAAATCTAAAGTTGAACCCATATGGTGGAAGGAGAAAAATCACAAACAGAAGATGGTTTCCAAGGGATAAATAGGTGGAAATGGAACTCATGAATGCAAGCTTTGCAATATAACAATGAAGAGCACATACAGGACACAGAAAGCCAGGAAATGGAAGGGAAATTGGAGTAACCACACCTAGCAACCAAGATTTTATCTGGATAAATAAAATATGTTAAATGATAAAGAGTATATAAAATATTAATGACAAATAAATCAGACTGCCAACATCCATAAGCTAATAAGAGAAAGAACACTCACCAAGGATGGAAACAATTTCATTAAAAAACAAAAAAAGGAGATGGAGAAATTGATTGAAAGACTATGACAGATAGCCAGTCTTCAGTTTTAATGACAACAACAAACAGCTGGAATAGAAACTGTGAGAGAGATAATTTCCAGATTCAATGTTCTGTTAAACAAAAGGTCTTGAACAACCTCCAACAGAAGCTGACTGTTAATGGGATCCTGAGGAAGAAGGAAAAAAATGGATATCTGTGGTAAAAAGAGGAAGGAAAAGGAACCATAGGACATGTCCAAATAATCCACCAATCTGTAGTGAAACATTGCCAAAGGGGAAGAAAGTCTCACAACTGAGCTCCCATCCAGTTATCAACTGGTACTGTTTATATTATGATGATCTACATGGAAAAAAACACCTGAAAAGAAGAAAAGATAAAAGCTGGGAAGCACTAAGATGGGAAACACAAATAGGGGCTTGTCTTGATTCCAACTGTGGCAAATGAGCTACTCCAAACCAGGCATGCCAATGACATTTATGAAAAAAAGAGGAAAAGGTATATAGCCTGGTGCTACAGCGCAGCTCAGCTGTGCCTGACAAGGGGGTCCGGGGGCATGACCCCCTGGGAAATTTTTAAAAAATGGATGCTATTTGGTGTGATTTGGTGCAATCTGGGACATAATTTCTTCATGTTTTTTGACATTGCAATGTTGGAAAAGTAAACAATATATATCATATAAAATAGCAAAAGGAAATTAAAAGACTAAATCAAACTAATAAAAACTATAACTTTCATTTACAGTTTTTAGCAGATTGATTTATTCTTTCAATTTGCATTCATTTTTTAGAAGATATATCAAAATATCTAA
Source organism: Carcinoscorpius rotundicauda (assembly GCA_011833715.1). Lineage (NCBI taxonomy): Eukaryota > Metazoa > Arthropoda > Merostomata > Xiphosura > Limulidae > Carcinoscorpius > Carcinoscorpius rotundicauda. The sequence continues at coordinate 21,528 of VWRL01001575.1, read as the reverse complement.
ATTTAACAAATAAAATAAAAAGTAAATAAATGACATTTAAGATTTACACGAAATCTCGTGGGTGATCGTTGGCTGTTTGAAAACTGCGGAAATCTGCATTTCAGCGGAAAAATGGCACGCATGAAAAACAAAAGAGTAGAGAGTGATGCAATTCCAAAGTGTCTGGAATACATTTAAAAATATACTAAGAAACAGAGATATGCATGATTCCCTAAGTGAGCAGCAAATAAATCTGACAGAAGGCTGCATTTTGACCCAGTATGTTTTAACAACAAAAAAATTATGTATGCAAGGTGAGAGTAGAGAATGAAAAATGAGTCATCTTAGAAGTAATAAAAATGAGGCTGTTCCTCAAAAACCTCAGGATTTAGACACAGAGTAACTGAAAGTAAATTTATGGTAGATAAATACCACAAAAGTAAGGATAAGACAGAGGCATGGGTTAAAAGCACTGGAAATCAGGGAGTACTCCCAAATTGGCAAAATACAGGGTGGTCACTAGAAAAGTGGAAAATTTGAGGGTCAGATGAGAACATGAATAAAATGCGGGCTTACTCATTTCTATTTTGATTTCTTTACATCACGAATAAAATGCATTATTTTAATATCACGGACAACATTTTGAGCATCTATAAGTGTAATATAACATATGCCTTTAAAAAACTTTGTAAAAGTTATTCTTTGTAAAAATAAATAGCTGTTTGACAAATTTTCCGCTTTTCTAGTGACCACCCTGTAGATTCCAATACCTGTGAGTCTAAAAGCGAATAGGCTATTTGATGGTTTGTCAGACAAACTATTCACAGTCCATAGGAAGCAAGACATGCTGGAACTCTCAACCAATTATGAAGTAAAATGTTTTCTATGAAACCTAATATCCAAAGAAAGTGGGAAAACTAAATGAGGTAAAGAAGAACTAAGAACTATCATACAACAAAAACGGATGAGGATTGTATGAAATCGTAAAAAGGGATAAAACATCACATACCTGAGAAATTATACCTAAATACGCAATATTAGACCGAGCTGACTCTACAGGAGGTGTACAGGAAAATCCTGTGGTGGAAAAAGGCTATAAAAATCTTTCTAGAAATGAACAGGTTCAGATTGTTCATGACTTGAATAACTTTAAGAGAAAGTGGCTGACTCACAAAACGACTAGTTTCTCATTGAATAATTGCAGATAATTCCATCAACAGAGTTGCTTGCTTGCATCTCCAGCCACAATTACAAAACCGGCACTCTGTGCTCAATCTCCCTCATGTGCTTCATAAGGACTCACGAATTTTTCAGAAATAAACATGTACAATTTTATACCAACTATACTTTGCTCTATCCATTGCCGATGACCAGACACAATAAGCACAATATTTATATAAGCAGTTTCTCACGGCAACGAATCTTACGGTGAAGACGTTTTCTAAACTGATAAAGTATGATCACAAATAGATTATTTGTGAGAAGACATTGATAGTCGGCCTGTGATGTTATTGACACTACGACTTTTATATTCAGCCCCCTAGGTATCTTCATGGGAGAAAATAAATAAATTTCTTTTTCTTGTAATTCTGTTCCAACCAGTATGTAAACAGTTTGTTTATGATGCTTTTATTTTTTAATATTTTTTTATTAAAATTGGGGAAACTTAAGGGAAGAACAGAAACTTTTTAAATTCCGTATAAAATCCGAGAGCTTAAAATATGGAAATAAACCACATTCTAGAGGTAAAAATCATATAATCTCATAACTTTGATGTTTTGTAACTGTCATAACAATATCACAATAACAAACAATAATAAGCAGAAAGTACGCGTTGAATGATTTTATTCACGATAATTCAAGCCAATGTTTTGCTGTTAAACTGAATAACTATTGTATACGGGACCTTGTGTGATACACTTGTATCAGACGGAGGACTTTGATTGTTGATGAGTGTTTTTGATACGTTTATCCATGTTACACAAACATATTCTATGATTGGTCATGTATGTTCTGTAAAGTTTTAATATGTTTATTGTTGAATCTTCTTGTTTTATCATTCAAATTCCTAAGGTAACTCGCTATTTTACAAATTCTGGTTTTTATGTTATTAATGTGTGGTATCCAGTTTAATTTTGAATCAAAGTAGCCCCTACGATTTTTTTTGATATTGTTATCTGTAAGAGAGTCATGTTTAGATGTAACTGTAATATTAATATATTAATTTGTTTTCTTTTTGTACGATTTTTTAAATAATATGACTTGTATTTTGTGCGCATTTATTTCAATTCTCCACTTACTGCAGTTAAAATTCTTTATTGTTTAGTAGTGGCCATTTGTTGCTGTTATTGGTTTTTCGGCACTTTTCCAGACTGCAACATTACCTGTGAATTGTAAGAGAAAAGTGTGGTTTGGGTCTTTCAGAGGCTTGTTTATAAGTTATGTAATTTACCTGCCAGGCGAGTTGTTTGAACTATTTTCACAACAATAATTGTGATTATTTATCTAGATATAAAGATCAAGAAGTTCTTTTTGAAAACATTGATTTTTATAGCATTATATGCTGTAATAATCGCAATGCCTGGACACATAAAACTTAAACCTGAAAGTGTTATACTTGGCGCCCCACAGGTGATTCCGTGTGTCCCTGACAGCTATAAGATTAAAAGTTATACCTTTGATGTTTTCAAGTATTATTGATTTGGCCCATACGGTGGAATAGCAACAGATTATGATAAAATTCAGGTAAACAAAGCCACGGGTGATTTAATGATTTATAAATTTGATTTTTCTGATACCAGTGTTTATAAGTGCGTCATTGAATACTTAAGAAACCAATTTTCATCACTCATTTCTTGGAAGGTAAATGCTTATAAGAATCGATTTTGGGCCTGGCATGGCCAAGCGCGTAAGGCGTGTGACTCGTAATCCGAGGGTCGCGCCAAACATGCTCGCCCTCCCAGTCGTGGGGACGTTATAATGTAACGGTCAATCCCACTATTCGTTGGTAAAAGAGTAGCCCAAGAGTTGGCGGTGGGTGGTGATGACTAGTTGCCCTCCCTCTAGTCTTACACTGCTAAATTAAGGACGGCTAGCACAGATAGCCCTCCAGTAGCTTTGTGCGAAATTCCAAAACAAACGAATCAATTTTGGTAGTGTTTAGAAGTTTAAAAAACAAAAAACTTTAAATTATGAATCGGATTCCATCCATTTTTACTACAATTTATCTAAAGTGTTATAAGTTCGATATATATTTAATGATTGTACAATAGTTTTCCAAAATCCATGAAATCACCTTTCCAACTACCTACATACAGCTCACCGCCATTGTTTCCGTGTTAAGCCTGAGATATTAAAATGTTGAAAATAAAATTTGTCTGCAGATATAAATTTATCATTACGAAATAATTTTTGGTTTATTATTATTATATACAATAACTAAATACATACATAGATATGACTGTTTGTTTTGGAATTTCGCACAAAGTTACTCGAGGGCTATCTATGCTACCGTCCCTAATTTCGCAGTGGAAGATAAGAGGAAAGGCAGTTAGTCATCACCACCCACCGCCAACTCTTTTACCCACGAAAAGTGGGATTGATTGTCACATTATAACGACCCCACGGCTGGGAGAGCCAGTATGTTTGGCGCGACTCGGGCGCGACCACGCGACCCTCAGATTACGAAGCGCACGCCTTAACACGCAAGGCCATGCCAGGCCTTCACATAGATATGAATACATTTAATCAATAGCATTACACAATTAATGAAATTAGGCATTACGTGAAGTCAGAAAACGAGATAACCTTATGTTAGAAATTAGAAAGGTGTTGTTTTCTTTACTAGTCATAGAACAAATAATTAAAAAAATCAAAAGTGTTGAATGATTTTTTTAATCGTCTGTTAAAAAAATTGAAATTACAAAATGCTACAGTGTTATAGCGGAAAAATGTTTTTTTTTTGTTACAAACATACAGCCAAGTTCTGGTATTCAGAAACATTGTTCAGCCACTTTTCACATCCAAGCGATGAAACAATACATTCTTATAATTTGAAAGAAGAAAGTTTGAAGAGATTACTTGATTAACTATATCTGTTACTGAGCATATCTTTAATTCTGATCTGGGTAGACATCTTCATTTGTTGGAAGTCAGTATTAAACACGTCACATATTAATGAAAAAAAAATTCTAGAATAAATACAGCACTGTTTGTTGTTTACTGCATCAATTATGAATTTACGTAAATTCCGTCTAGAGAACTAGTACTTGCGCTAGTATATAATATTTTCTTCATTACCATTCAAGCCGTCTCCAAACCTTTAATAAATTTGTATTCTATAGATTTGTACTGCATGACTCTGTTTATGTGTCATTACCTCGTAAAGTTGGCTCTCACTCATTCCATTTAGTAGTAGAGACATATATACGTATGATGTGTAATGTGAGGACTTCCATCCTTCGTATACTACAATTGTTAATTTAGTTGTGTAAGACTAGAGGGAAGGCAGCTAGTCATCACCACCCACCGCCAACTCTTGAGCTATTCTTTTGCCAACGAATAGTGGGATTGACCGTAACATTATAATGCTCACACGGCTGAAAGGGCGAGCTTTTTCGTGTGACGGGGATTCGAAGCCACGACCTTCGGATTACGAGCTGAGCCCCTTAACCACCTAGCCATGCCGGGACATTTATATTTACTTATTTTCTTTTGTTGTTTAACAAACCGGCATCAGCCAAATTTTCTTTGCTTGGATAACTGTAGAACGTTGATGTATCTTATCTGATGTTCAAACACCCCTTTCGTCATGTCAAAATTTTAAACTGCAGAAATTGTCTAAAAAGTTTACATTTATGGTAGGTAGAAACTTTGTAATTAAAAACACTGGACTCATTTTCGCACCACATAGAGTTAAAATGTATTTTATTTTACTTTTTATGAAGCATCATTATTATCGTGTTTGTATTCTTCTTGCGCTTTAGTTCAAATCGATATTGATGAATTTTGCAGTGCCATATCGATGTTAAACTGCTTCCAAACAAATATTAAAATATTCTAATTTTAAAAACAAAGGTACCCATAGATTAAGGACATCTGGTGGAGCTCAGTAATAAGACCGAACACTTATAACTTTAATAGTCTGGTATTAATGCTCTTGGTGAGCAGACACAGATACTCCGTTTTGAAGTTTTATGATAAAAAACCCAACAAAACAACGTAGAGTAAAATTCTCGATAATTGCAGCAACTACATTAATATATACATCACGCAATTTATCATTCTCAAAAGTGTAGTTGTTAGTACCAACGTTTTTTTTCTTTCAATTTCTTTTTTGGTTTGATTATTTTTGAAAGTCTCAAATTTCTAATAACGCTTGTTAGTAATTGTTTACATTTTGTTCTGTTTAGTACTAGAGACATATCATACTTTCTACAGAGTTTTTCCCCGAAGTAAAGTTGTAAATATTTCGATATGCATAAGATAAACATTCCCTTCCCTTTTTACTTATTAGAAATCAATTTATATAGTCAATTAGTTGGCTTACAATTTGGATATTTCAATAAAAGTGTTGTTTGAAAACGTATTTTAATTGATATCCACTAAACTGAGATAGCCAAGTTATCGGTAGTTTCATTGTATAACTTTCCAAGAAGTAATTTCTATATAATGATAACTAACATTTTCTTGTTATTTTTAGAAAGAAACAAAGGCGAATGTTTTTACTGCTAACAAGGATATCCAAAATAGTAATGCCTCAAACAAAATAACAAACATGATGACTAGTCTTGAAGGATCACATACAAAATATTTTATACCAGCACAGACTCATAAATATCAACCAATAATCTCATATAAATCAGAAACTCTGTTAACTGAAAGGAAGAAGGTACCTTCATATTGTAGACGTTACAACAAATTCAAAAAAATATAAATCAATTAGGCCACCTAACTTCAAAGAACTGCGGGATTTGTTTCACGAAAGGAAATCATCAGAATCAGAGTGTTCTGAGGACTAGAGTATATAAAAAAATGAGAAAGGTAAGCTCCTGAAACATATTTAGATCCACAAGAAGATTTTGACTGGTGTTTAACTGAATTAGAAAGCCAGATGCAAGACAACAATAGAAGAACTTCTATGATCGGACGATTTTCTTCACTGATAAGAGACAGTGAAACTCGATTTATGTTTTCTTGACACGAATTTTCACAAACTTCACATCGATAAAAAATTAAAATAAAATCAATGTAAATAGAAAATAGAAAGTTTTAGAGAATTACAAAAATGCGTGTTTTATCGCGTTAAAAATCCATGTTTGTTTGAAAGAAAATGATTATTACAGAAGCTTTATAAATTATAACTTCACTGTAGACACACAAGTTGGGGAAAAATGATTTCAAATAAGTAATTAATATTTTTGGATATACAAAACTGTTTAGTTTAATAGTTATTATTCAATTTATTTGGTGAATTAATATTTAATGGTTTAAAAAAATAATAGCAATAGTGTTGAAAGTGATTATTTAAGTTTGTTTGCATAACGTGGTAAGTTTATTTGTTCGCCATGTTATACAACCAAACTTATTACTTTCAACACTCTTGCTGTTATTTTTTGATAGTTGTCGAGCAGCTTTGTGCTAACCGTCCCTAATTTAGTAGTGTGAGACTAAAGGGAAGGCAGCTAGTCATCACCACCCACCGCCAACTCTTGGGCTACTCTTTTACCAACGAATAGTGGAATTAACACGCTTGGCCATGCCGAGTCCAACGTGGTAAGAGTGATACATTGTGTGAGTCAATTATTGACGCCAAGTTACTGTAATTTTGGTTTCCTCAAGTTTGTATTGTTGCACCCAAACGTCACTGTGTAGTTTACAGAAAGATTGAGGCCTCAATGAACAGTTTATAAATATATGGACTACAAACCAATCGTGAGCTAGAATGAGAAAAAATGTTTTTTTCTCAGAAAATTAGTCAATGAGAGAAAACGTGAAGTTAGCTGGTGTGAGAATAATTAACCATATCGGGCGATATGATAAAATTAGTTTGAAAGTTTAATAAATATAATAATTTGCATTGTAAAAGGGGGATTTACATTAATTGAATCATTCTCTGTGGATTTTGATGAGAAGTAGACAATTTTTTAAAGTTATGATACAACTGTTGTAACCCATGGGGTACTTACTAAGTGTTGTTGTTGTTTTGAATTAAGCACAAAGCTACACAATGGGCTATCTGTGCTCTGCCCACCACGGGTATCGAAACCTGGATTTTAGCGTGTAAGTCCGCAGACATACCGCTGAGCCACTGGGGGGCCTTATTAAGTGAATAATTTACTAATAGTACTGCGTGTAAAAGTAATACTGTGAGAAAAACAGTTTATATTGTCAATTATATTCTAAAGTAATTGAATCAGCCTAAGTGGATATTTGAAAATAAAGGATAATTATTTAGAGTTTTGAATACGACTGTGATATTTCATGGTGTAAATAATTTTTGTACATATGTTTGTCTTATTTTGAAGAGATTATTATTTAAAAAAACTGGTAGTTGACTAGAAACAGGAGTCTACCAAAGGTTACATGGGGTTAACAGACAAATGGGTAAAGAAATGTTATATTTGTTGTACAATATGTAACGTTGCGAAGGAATGAAAGTCCATTAATAAAAAGCGACAGTAGAAATCTCAGTATAAAGCTGCTATAGCAACTTCTACAGATGGTGTTGTTAAGAAAAGTTTGACTGTCAGCACAGATGCTGCTGCCAAAAGAAACATAATCAATAAAAGACGCCAGATTTACTATGAGAAGGAAGTTCCATTTCCATGGTTAATCAGTACACGACTAACAATCGACTTAAGTTAAGAAATGGATAAACAGTGCCAATAGTTATTGGAGCATGTTACAGATATTCAGAAGTACCAACAAATCACAACATGCCAGTGAGTGAAAAATATGTTGGGAACAAAAGAGTGAAGTGCCTACAAGAAATTGTTTGCAGTAGTGAGAACCAGTCTACTATATTATGACCAAATGAGTGTGTGTGTGCACTTATTGATGGGACAGTGAGAAAGTGTCCCATAAGAAAATAAAGATAAATGCACAATATTATGTGGGAAACTTGGAGACAACAGTAAAAAGCATCCATATTTGACCAAATTGTTTAAATCATATCAGCTATTAGAAACTCAGATACCAGACCGAAAGAAGATTGATGAACCATTGGTGGTCACCAAGCAAGACATCAAGACCTTACAAGTGTCAAAAAAGGGGACATCCCAAATGTAGGTTTGTAGAAACTGAAGGAATCGTGAAAGAAAGTCCCTACATTGCACAAACTTTTGGACAATGTCTGGGAGAAAATTTAACAGAAGACAAAGGAGATGGTACCAACAGAATATAGAAACAAAAGGGTTTTGTTTGTTATTGAATTTCGCAGAAAGCTAATCGAGGGCTATCTGTGCTAGCCATCCCTAATTTGGCAGTGTAAGACCAGAGGGAAGGCAGCTAGTCATCACCACCCACCACCAACTCTTTTACCAATGAATAGTGAACAGTTTTGTGTCTTTTTGTAGCTGAAATATTGAAAATTGATTTTGAAAGGCTTTTGTAGTTTTGGAAAAATAAAAATACATATTTAAACTCAAGCCAAAAGTTTAAAAAATACATATATTAATTTATTTCATGTTTTTAACTATCATTTAAGAATCAGTTCCAGTGACATATTTTTCTTAATTGGAAAGGGGAGCAGTGAGACATATGTTGAGATTAAATCTGAAATTATGGTAAAAATAAATTTCTGGATAATAGTAACTTCGGGGTTGGAGAACTATTTTAGCTCCCTCTCACTAGTGCTAGCTCTGTTAAGAAATATAATTATAGAATTAACATATATAAACATTACTTTTAAATTTTGTCTTTGTCAATGCCAACATGTATAAGATGTATTTATCATAAAATTTGAGGACATTGGAACGTACAGGGTGGTCGCTAGAAAAGCGGAAAATTTGAGGGTCAGATAAGATCATTAATAAAATGCATGCTTACTCATTTCTATTTTGATTTTGTTACATCATGAATAAAATGCATGATTTTAACAATTTTGAGCATCTATGAGTGTAATATAACATATGCCTTTAAAAAACTTTGTAAAAGTTATTCTTTGTAAAAATAAATAGCTGTTTGACAAATTTTCTGTTTTTCTAGCGACCACCCTGTATAAAAATTTAATCTTTGTAAACTTTCTTTGCAGTTGCAGAACTGTGATTCATATGTGGAACTGACAGCTGAGATCTTTATCATGCAACAAATGTAGGATTAACACTGTAACCTAATCTTCATGAAGTGAACAGAAGAAAAGCAAACCTATATGGTAAGGAGATGTACTCAGTATCAAGTGTGTATCACATTAAGAAAGTAACTGCTATTGTGGGGAGTTGTGTCTTAAATTTAATTGAAGTGTCTGTTGAAGTAGGAAAGTTATAGTTAAGGTTTAATATGAAGTATCTATTTTAATAGGAGAATTGCTGACAAAATTTTAAAAAGTGTATGTTATAATAATATGAAGTTAGAACATAATATGAATTAGCTGTTAAAATAAGATTTTGTTAAAAACCATTATTACCAACTGTAATAATAATAAATTTGTATTTAACGCTTATTAATTTGAAAAAAGATGTTTAAACTTATTTAATGAAACCACAAATATTTTATTTTGAGAAAAAATCACAACATTGAAAATGTTAAAAGAAAGGTCTGTCTGTGAAAGGTAGTTTGCAAATTTTTTTACAGTTACTAAAAAGTGTGAATGAAGCTTATAACTAATAAGAATGATAAATGTATTGATATGTGTAAAAATTATATATTTGCTTTGTTAGTTATTGTCAATGTTTTAAAATGTATTGAGAAAAATCAGGACAGATTGTGTTGACTAAATATGATATAGATAATTATGTCAGTAATTGTTGGTATCGTTGTTAGTGGTATTTTGTTCTGACATTGTGTTCATTATGATTGTTTTGTAAAATAAATTTGTAGGAGAGGAAGCTCCCTGAAGCAGCTGATAGAGAAGATCATCATGCTGCTACAGTAGATGGAGAAGCTGTTCTAATTAGTGAAAACCTATCTGATGAAGAACTGGATGTGGAATAACCAATGTGTAGTAAGTAGAAATCCTATAAAGTTACAATGTCTGAAACTTAACTGTAGTGTGTGTAACTGAACATTGACAGTGACTTGTGTCTCCCAGATTCTTCTTAAAGATAATTTCAAGATTGTTTTACAAAGTGCCCCACCACAGATATGATCTGTAGCACTAGTAGATGTCTGCTCTACATTTATTTATTACTTATCTACCTACAGCTGAACATTTTTTGTTAATAATTGAAAAACAACACCTTCTATTGAACCTGATGTTTTATCTTTCTCATTTTGTTCAAAGCAAGTTATTGCTCAATGCAGTGATTAATAGTGTTTCTAGAATTGAAATGTTAAAGTTACCTTAAAAACAATAATTGTGTAAGATTGATAAAATGTTTTAAATAAAACAAGATCTAACAGGTATAAATGTGATTTTTAGAAAGCAATAATTTTTCTATCTTTAGGAATTTGGTTGTGAAATGTATATTTTTCATTGAATATCTCGTTATAAATATTCATTATTGTGAAATAAATGGTGAAAAAAATGAAGCAGTGCGAGTTTAATTCATTGACTGGCACACATCAAATAGTTTAATTTTTGTAAATGCATAGTTGTTTTATTGAAAACAAAAAATGTAATCAAAATTCACAGAAGGATATAAACAAAAGCAAACATAATACATTTCTGACAGTTAAATAGAAATAACAAAAAGTAAAAACAGATGTATTGATATTTAACCCACACAGTGTCTGTACTGAATTACTAAGCTCAGATTTATACCTTGAACATGGACCAAAAAAACAGTGAGAGAGTTTACAACTGATGAAAGTACATTCTAATCATAAAATTAATATTGTCTGAACACTATATTTAGTTACCTATGCTCATAACTAGGTATGTTTTGATTTCTGATCCATGTAAAATACTTGTTTTGATCAAAAGTTAATATTAATTCTATACCAATTTCTTGTGATATCCTGATCAGTTTTTAATTTAATTATATTTAGGATAACATCAAGTTAATGCATACATATTTTACAGATAACTGAATGTTACTAAAAGTTATTTCTAGTCCATGTTCAAGGTTTGAAACTGTGCCTAATTCCCAAACTTAGTAATTTAGTTTTTAAATGTACAAATATTTTTTCTGTATATTTTTATTTTAATTATGGAATTTTAAGCACAATTCTAACACAGTAAACTGTGAAACCTGAATATATTTATTTAATGGTTTGTCTTATTTCATTGCAAACAAACAACTACTAGATGAAATAGTTTCAAACTTCAGAATTATTTTTATGAACTGTATAACTTGCACAAATAAAAGTTAACATTTTCATTCTGAAACGGTATTTCAGATAGGTATTTACCTCTTCTAACCTCAAAGCTGTTTCAACCTTGATTTGCCCTCAAAACTTTGTCAAAAAACAAAAAAAACTTTTCACCTAACTCATCAGTCTTTTAAAACACGAACTGATCATGGAACAACCTTCCAACAACCCTTCTGTACCAGCACAGCTAATGCAGTCTATTATTCTTGCAAAATCCTGTCTTTCAAGAGCTGTTGTATTCAAACCAGAAACACTGGCAAATCAGTGAGGAAGGAAGTGGTTGAAGTGAGGCAAGTATGTCTCAATATACATTGTCAGGATTAGAAAATGTTAACTTATGAAATGGTCTACTCACCCCACTTTGGAAGCACTAGAGAAGCAGATGAACTCTATGAATATAGGTATTATTATATTTGGTTTATTGTTGTTCTAACGTTAAAGTACAATTGTAATACTATTTCGCTACGCTAACATATTACAGAAATAACTATTTTATGAGACACAAAAATAGCGAGGACTACGGTATATTTTATAATGAACTTTAAAAATAAATAGAATGAAAATAGAAGCTGTTAAGAAACAATAATAATTAGAAATGATAAAATACAGTGTTAAAAATTAATTGTGAGACAGTGTGACACTCCAGAATATAGAAGTGCTAAACAGTTTCAGGCCCATTGGTATAATATGTTTTTTCTTGAATGGTGTTTACTTTTAAGTTCCATGTATTGTCTCTGTTCATTTATGAATTTCTTTTTATCTAAGAGTATAGATTACATATATTTTCTATCTTTAAAACATTTGGTTGTTTGTAAGATAAAAACTTTAAATGTAGGTGAACGTGCACGTGTCACGACGTTTGGAGTGTTATTTTCAAAAGTTTTATTAAATAACATGTTTACTACTTAAGTCAGTGAGATTGGCAGCAAAACGTAGTTTATAATTTGAATTTTAAAATTATATACGTTTTAATTTCTTAATTTAGAAGAAAATATATAGAAAATAGTATCGGTTATTGTGTCACATAACACATCCAGTTGTCTTACTGCTCAGTTTCTAGTTATTATGCCCACCATATAATATTTACAAGTACCGGAGGATTTAGAACTCGAATATAAGATATATACAAGCTAAATATAAGAACCTTTCGCCTCAAAAGTGAAAGAAAGAATTTTGCCGAAACTGAAGATGTGTAATGAAAAAGTCGTTGCTCTGAATAGGAATGGGATTTTTTCAACCCACTTATTGTTTTGTTTTTTTTGGAAATTCGCACAAAGCTACTCGAGGGCTATCTGTGCTAGCCGTCCCTAATTTAGAAGTGTAAGACTAGAGGGAAGGCAGCTAGTCATCACCACCCACCGCCAACTTTTGGGCTACTCTTTTACCAACGAATAGTGGGATTGACCGTCACATTATACACCCCCACGGCTGGGAGGGCGAGCATGTTTAGCGCGACGCGGGCGCGAACCCGCGACCCTCGGATTACGAGTGCACGCCTTAACGCGCTCGGCCATGCCAGGCCTCAACCCACTTATACTTTACTTAGAGACCACACTAAATTACAGGGATTTTGAGGATACTAATTCTGTAATTTGATATATTCTTCATTTTTAAAAAGTTAATATTTGAAGCCTACAAAAATGATCTCCACACTCTATCCACAAGGCGAAACAAGGCTTAGAAGCGCACGTGCTGTTGTTCTATGCATGAGCACAGTATCTAGAAATAATGTTTTTCAATGCATTTCTCACTTACTTTCGGCCTGTTTTAAGAAATATAATTAAAATTTAAACGTTTATGATTAATTAGTAATATGTATATTTATACATGTACGTGACGACTGTGCACCTGTTTCTAAATTTGTAAAAGATATTTGTTTTACGAAATATGCTTACGTGTTCGAACATTGTTGTACGTTTTAGAATCTCGCGTGATCGTACAAAAGCAGCTAGCCTAAAAACAGTAACATTATTATTGGTCAGCTACAGGTTAGCCTCGGAAGCTATAATTGTGAATAACGCTTTTTAATTGGAAATCTACAGAACTTGACAAGGAACTTTACAGATTTAGAAAGATACAAACCTTTTAACGTCACTAAATTAAATTCGGACGTTTTCATTTCTACGAGGACGTTAAATATCTCGTCGGTAAAAAGCAAATTTATAAGCGGTATGAGGTTAACCAAGCTAACTAGCTAATTAATTGGCTCGGCGTGCATTAGAACGTCAATAAAAATATTTAGTTTTAGACTGGATATAAGACTCAGTATTGTCTGTAAGTTTGTAAAACTCTTGTATATAAACCATCATTTGTAACAACTATTAGTAATCACTGTTATTATAAAGTGTATTGTTGTTTGTATGGTAAAATGTATATGTATTAACAAATAAAATTACATATAATAATATTGTTGGCAAATGTCATAATTTTGATGTTTATTAAGATTTAGTTGACTTCTAAACTAAAATTAAAAGTTGCGACTGTTTTTAATATTAACACGTAACATAATAAATCCGAGACAAATTATAATACGTAACAAGAGTGGCATTACTTATGTTTCCCCTGCAAAGTGTCCATTTTATTTATTTGGAGAAATATTCTTGTGGTTCTCCTGCAAAGCGCCTGTTTTGTTTATTTATCGTTACTTTCTTCATCTAAAAATTACATCTATCTCAAGTAATGCAATATTGTTAGGAGAGTGACAAGGCAAGTGAGAAGTATTTTTGCGAAATATTGAGAAAATTGAAACAACCATGGTAATCTGAATTCATTATTGTTTTTACATGATATACTTTGTTTCGATACGAGTTGTATTACAGATTTTTAAACGAGTCTGATGTTTTTGTCAAAAGTAACTTTTGAGACATAGTTTATCTACCGGTTGCAGGAACGAACCTAAAAGTGTAGAAACCTGATGTTCAACCTTTGTATTCAATGATAAAGAGTAACTTAAGAGCTGGTGATGAATAGTGTTAACTTCCAACCGTCCTATATAATTTATCACTTTAAAATTAAGGACAACTGATGTAATAACCCTCTAGTAACTTTGCACAAAATTCACCAGCCAGAGAGTGCGTGTTAAGTACTTATAACTAAAAACGAGCAAAGTGGTCGAAGAAGAAATATTGTGTTGTATTGTATCATGTTAAGTACTATTTTATGTTAATTAAGTCTTTTCTAAATTACTGTGTTTCTAATTTGCAGTCATTTATTCGAGTTAAACAAAATTCTTTTTTTAAATATTAAACCAGAATAGCAAAATATCTTAACACCTATAAATGGATTAATTAACTATATTATTCAGAACATCTGCTGTAAATCTTAGCTCCCATTCGAATGTTCACCTTTCATTTGGCACTTATTTTACGGATTTACAGTGTAAATATCTGGGTTTCAATTTCTTGAGAGGGCAGATTACAGAAAGTTCATTGCTAAACTTCGTGCTACAACAATTACAAAAACTCTTTTTGGAACTTTCTAAACGACCCCCAGAAGTTCAGCGGAATATCTGCGCACTTACAATTCCAAAAAAACTGGGTTTCAATGTTTGTGATGGGCAGAGCACACACAGCCCATTGTACAGGTTTACGCTGAACTTCACTCCTTAAAATACAAAATAAAAATAGCCTATGTTGCTGCCATCTGTACGCAAATACTCCCACTAAATATGATATGTGAAATTTGTGTTCAACCTAAATTTGCGCTAGAAGTCATGTAAATAAAATATACATTGGTGATTTGGATAGTTACATCTGTGAAACTTCACAAAATTCTCCTAAAATCGCAATTAGGAAATATCTGAAGTGAGGTACGTATTGTTTTAAAATGAAAGTTAAAATCTCTAAAGCAAACTTTACACATCAGTTAGAATTAAGAAGAAACCTGTATGTTTCACCCTCTCAAAGTAACGTTTAGTTATAAATAGATAATGGCTAATATCATAGAACAGAAACATAACAATTCGTATCTTTCAACTGCTCTGGTCACCCAGCCATTATTACGGTTCCACCTGAGTAGCATGTGTGTTATTATTTTATGTTCTTAGTTGTATTATTTAATTGCATAAAAACATTATTGATTGCATCAATACTTTTAGTACATCAAAAATTGAGCTTAAGTTTCATGACAGTTGACAAAAAAAAAAGAAGACCCAGATGAATATCATATTCTTTGTTTTTGATATATGTGTTTTATTTATTAATTATATCACTGAGTAAAATGTAAAAAATAGTAACTTATAAGATAAGGTAGAGTAATTCTTTATAATATGGTATGCTTTTGACCAGCCTATGGGTTATTTAATTTTTGGGTTTTGATTTCAGTTTCGGAGCTTTTGTAAAAACAATATTGTGAGGGATGTCAACATATTTAACCTGATTATTATTTTTAGTTTCATGTCCAATAAGATTATGTTTGTTTTGACAACGTTTTGATTGGCACATGGGTGTTGGTTTTGCAGCTCTCCCAGTAATAAATTTGTTTCGGTTTTCAGCATTTTCAATAACAATAAAAACGTGTCTCTGGTAATGTTCTGGTTTACTACCAAGTCTTACAGTGATAATTTTATCATCATTGTTCACAAGTTCAGTGGACGGAAGCCTGATGTTGCTTCACACCTCCCTCTGGATACGTTCATCCTCTTTTACTTCTTTTGGTGTTTTTGCCTGAAGATGTAAATCATAATTAGTGAGGCAACACTTATCAATCGAAAAAAAATGTTTTAATAACAATAATCAGTAAATAAAAAATTTTAAAATATATAATTTATTATTTATGTAGCAATCATTTTACTATAATATGAGTAAAACTGAATAAATGTTTATAAAAAAAATTTAAATTATGAAATTGATATCAGATATCTGATAAACGTTTTCTCGAAACTACGAAATATATCTCAAGCATTGTGCCAAATTGTGAGATTAGTAATAGCAGACAATAGCTTTAAGTAATGTTTTACATTTATGTTTTGTATGTTCACAAATACTAGCTTGCTAAAAAAGATAAAACTACTGTTATAAATAAATGTCAACTGTTTCGATTGTACATGAGACAACAAAACACAGAGTCACTGGCTGTTCTGAAAACTGAAAATTTTAATACTATCACTGAGACTTAGTTGAATATTAACAATCTTCAGGAGAGAAGTTTTTGAAATACCAAGCTACAAATTATTTATAAAAAATAGGAGTCATTATTGCTAGAGCAGGAGAAAGCATTTTTATACAAGATGAACCTAAGAAAACATGAATATATCATAGTGTTAAGTCACAATGAAAGCTTCCTAGTCACACTGTACATACTCAACACAAAGTACCAGCTCATAATAACCCCTCAACTTGAGTATGTCTTGCACTACTGTTACTAATGTCACAAAGATAGTCAAACAAGCCTTAATGGCAAACTACACGGTAAGCAAACTTTTCTTATCTAGTTTTTATTGTTGAGTCATAGAAACTGAAATAAATATGATACAGTAAATCAATGTAAGAAATGGTAACATATTTTAGTTAATTATACTTGCAGGCATTCAACAAATTTAAACTTCTAAAGTAAGATAATACAAAAAGTTGATTACTTAACAATGCAACATATTCTTAATAGACAAATCATTTAGTCACATGTAACCACAGCTGATACAGACTAGTATTAAACTGGCCTTTAACAAATGCAAGTGATTTTCATTTGTTCTATTTTAGATTTGTTTGTTTTGGAATTTCGCACAAAGCTACTCGAGGGCTATCTGTGCTAGCCGTCCCTAATTTAGCAGTGTAAGACTAGAGGGAAGGCAGTTAGTCATCACCACCCACCGCCAACTTTTGGGCTACTCTTTTATCAACGAATAGTGGGATTGACCGTCACATTATACGCCCCCACGGCTGGGAGGTCGAGCATGTTTAGCGCGACTCGGGCGCGAACCCGCGACCCTCGGATTACGAGTGCACGCCTTAACTCGCTCGGCCATGCCAGGCCTTCTATTTTAGAGGACCAGTATTTTGTAGAATACAATCGCATTTCAGTTGTACTACATTACACATGTATATTTATATTCTTATTTACAAATACATCTTTAAATTTCAGTCACAAGACAGAACAGTAAAGAAACACAGAAAACAATATTATCTGTTCACATAATTGGTACTCGCATGTCACAATCTGCTAAGCCTCGGATTACGAGTCGAACGCCTTAACCCACCTGGCCATGCCAGGCCGTGTGTAATTAAAACTTAGTTTATTATAGAATCTATGATATTTAAAATCAGTTTATTGTAAATGTTGGCTCAGCTAAGCAAACTATGCTGGTTTGTGATGGTGGGCATTTTGTGTGAACACATGAAAATCAAAGTATAGAAAATACACTTAACCAAAAGATTTTGTTTTGTTTTTTGTTTGTTTGTTTTTTTGGAATTTCGCACAAAGCTACTCGAGGGCTATCTGTGCTAGCCGTCTCTAATTTAGCAGTGTAAGACTAGAGGGAAGGCAGCTAGTCATCACCACCCACCGCCAACTCTTGGGCTACTCTTTTACCAACGAATAGTGGGATTGACCGTCACATTATACACCCTCACGGCTGGGAGGGCGAGCATGTTTAGCGCGACGCGGGCGCGAACCCGCCACCCTCGGATTACGAGTGCACGCCTTACGCGCTCGGCCATGCCAGGCCCCTTAACCAAAAGAACCAAGTATCTTATAAATTTAACGGTGAGGTAATTTTTGTACTTTGTAATTTGACTCTTTATAGTAACATATATTAGAACTATGATTGCCAGCTATATAACTGCACTATCCACATCACTGGAAAACTACGACAAAATAAACTAAAAACATGCAGTTTCAGTGTTATAGAAACATAGTGTTTTGGTTTTCTTAAAAGGTTTAAAATTATATTCAACAAAATGACTAATTTTACTTTTTTATTTATTTTTCAGGATTTATTGATAATCACTATCAATTCTAAAGACGAATTTTAAATTTCTCCAGTTGGACACAGTATATCCGAAAATAATAATTCAGTGCCTTAACAATAGGTTTTTTTTATCATTATTAAATACATGGAAAGTAAGGAATTTCTGGAATAACTTTTTCTTTCATTTCTCTCTTCCACATTCAGGGCCTGGCATGGCCGAGCGCGTTAAGGCGTGCACTCGTAATCCGAGGGTCGCGGGTTCGCGCCCCCGTCGCGCTAAATATGCTCGCCCTCCCAGCCGTGGGGGTGTATAATGTGACGGTCAATCCCACTATTCGTTTGTAAAAGAGTAGCCCAAGAGTTGGCGGTGGGTGGTGATGACTAGCTGCCTTCCCTCTAGTCTTACACTGCAAAATTAGGGACGGCTAGCACAGATAGCCCTCGAGTAGCTTCGTGCGAAATTCCAAAAACAAAAAAACAAACCACATTCAGTGAATAACCCAATAACTTGTGGTCTTAAAGAAGAAAGTCTTGGAAGATATTGATTGTTGACTCTGACACACGGCTGATTACAAAGGTGCGTTCAGTTTCAATCTGAGGTGATTATGAGCGAGTTCACGAAGGAGTTTCTCTACTTAAACACACCAGGTAGTTGAACTAACACGCTGACTTCTTTCTCTTACTTCTTTTTTTACACAAAATTTTCAGATCTAGATAAAGTCAATCAGTGCATCCTGTTAATAAATATAAATAACTGATTGACTGAAAAACACTGTTGTCAAATATCTCACTATCAATAGAAGCCGACAGAACGAATATGTTTAGTGAAGACAAGTCCAACCCGTATATCTCGAATCACACCATGTCAGGCCTACATACGACCTAGGAACACAAAATAAAAAATAAAGTTGGTCACAGTAAACCAGTTTTATTGGACATAACTGCGCAAAGCATTGTGAAAAAAATTGCTTTTGAGTAACAAAAAGCGTTGTGCTTAGTATAGAGTCTGGTTACCCATTAATTGAGACTTGGTGTAACCTTGTGTCAGTATGACACTTTGAGACTAGAATGGCTGTAATATGCTACTGAACACTTTAAGCTGTATTATAAATGTATATAATTTTTTCAATGTGGAATTTGCTACCTGAAGTTAACGAAAAGTCACTTATAACAACGTGTTAAGAACAGTCTCCAGTGAACCAACAGCAAGTTTACGCCCTTACACCATTTAAATCTTGGTTTCAATTTCACGCAGTGGATAGAATGCAGATAACCCAAACATTAACAAGATTGTGATGTCGAGAAACCCACTTGTTAAGAAATTTTTATGCAAAAACGGCTCGTTTGGGTTGAGAAAATAATTTGCATAGAAGAGCGAACAACGTTTCGACCTTCTTCGGTCATCGTCAGGTTCACAAAGAAAGCTGATCGGAAGCTGACCACATGTTTGAAAGGGGTTGCGTAACTGAGTCTCGGAATGTGGAGGGCGGTGTTAGATGTTTGAATATATAATTTTATTTATTTTATCATATTAATATGGGTATAAAGGCGTTCCTTTATATTGGTTTATTTTGGGTTTAAGTTGTTGTATAAGTAAGGCTTCTTTAATTTTGCGTTTGTTTATGTTTGTTTCTTTATTTAGTATTTGAGTGTTTTCTATGGTTATGTTGTGTTTATTTGATTTCCAGTGTTCGAAAACGTGTGAAGGTGACTTTTTATGTTCTTTGAATCTGGTTTCCAATTTTCTACTTGTTTCTCCAATATAGAAGTCGTGGCAGTTATCACATGGTATTTTATAAATAATGTTGGTGTGGTGTTTGTCAGTGTAGTTCTTACATAGTTTTAACCTCAGTTTTGTGCCTGGTTTTTGAATAAATTAAGTATTAACTGGAATGTCATATTTTGTTACTAGTTTTTTTGCCAAATGTTGGTTATTTGTTTGCTGATGTCAGGAATATATGGTATACAGCAGTATATGGTTTCATGATTTTTTGATTCGTGAGATATATTTACTTTTGTTGGTTGATTGTGCTTTCTGTCTAGGTGTGTGCGTATAATGTTTTCTACCTTTTGTGGAGGAAACTTATTGATGTTGGTGAAGTATTGTTTTATTTTGTCTAATTCATCGTTAATTTTATGGCTGTGTTTATCTGGTTTCTTAGTATGTTGAGTTTTTGTTTTGTTTCATGTGCTGAGTCCCAAGGAATGTATAGTCTAGTATGGGTGATTTTTCGGTGGATTTCTGTTTTGAATTGCGTGTCGGTTCTTGTAATTCTGACGTTGTTCGCTCTTATATATAAAATATACCCAAACGAGCCATTTTTGCATATAAATGAGCAAGATTGCTTCAGATTATGTTGAAGATATATCAAGTTGCGATAATCGCATGTGATTACAAATCTGAAGAGACTTTAAAATGTGATTCATGGATAAAGGTTCGTGAGCATTCAAACTTTCTCTTATTTATAATATCAAGCATTCTTCAGCATAGGTATGTATCCATTAATATCAACATTGTGATCTTAATATTAAACTTTAACTTGTTACAAGTTTGTTTGTAAGTACATAAAAATTACAAGTACTGTTTCTATGCTTTATTAGGGTCTGAAAAACCAATAAAGATTGAAAGTGTACACTTAATGTCTAGTTTTCTTTGCCAACACTTATAAGTTCTTAAAGAGTTTCTCATTTTACCGTGGTATATGATTGAAAACACAAGTTCATCGAACTGGTTTCAGTGAATATTTTTATGTTTATGTTTAAAATGCGCAGAAATCTCGGTACTAATAAGGAGAATGAAGTGCAATATTGGGCTTGGGGTGATTTAATGATAAGCATGTTAACCATTGATGTCGAGAAAACCCACTTGTAAAGAAATTTATATGCAAAAACGGCTCGTTTGGACCTTCTGTTTGCTCTTCTGTGTAAAATGTTTTCTCAACCCAAACGAGCCGTTTTTGCACATATATAATGTTTTATATTTTAATCAGAGGGCTACATTTGGCATTTGAAGACAAATGAGCAAACAACTTATAAAATTTACATTTAAAAGCTACGAGTTCATGTTCCATGGGAATTGGATTCGAAGCCGCGATCTTCAGATTACAAGTCGAGCGCCTTAACCACCAGGCCAAACCGGGCTAACCGAAGATAACTGAAATGATAGTGGATTA